>JAODAL010051377.1:0-26714 GCA_025379985.1 Phyllomedusa bahiana
GTGAGGAAAAGGGAAAATAAACAAAGCTAAAATTTTCCAAATTTCAAGGCGTTTTTCCCCCCCCAATACTGGGTTAATCAGGGAAAAATTTCAATTTCAAAATACGGGGGAAAAAAGAAAAACAAAAAGGATCCACGAAAAAAAATAGACAAATAAATATTTTTAACCTCACCCAGGGCCCCTTAATAGAAGCAAAACAAAGGGCTGTAATAAAAATTTTGGGGAACGGGGTTCTCACCTGATAACAAGTCATTTGACAGACCCCCGCTATCTGATTACTGAACCACAAAAGCCTTAAAGGATTTTCAAATAGACCACATCCAAATTACCCAAAAAGCGGAACGCTTATCAGTATGCATTGGTTTGTGGTGGATATTGTTCTCCGGATGGCCAGAAAGCATACCCGACTTTTAACATGAAACAGCAAAAAAAACTACCCTCAAGAAACTTCTAACAGAGGGTGGTTGTCCCCTTTTGGAGTTCCAGAAGTTTGGTTGGGAGGTGGATCCAGGGGCCAAACATTTCACAGCAGAAATAAACCAAATCTTTTGTGGAAGATGGTGGGGCGGACTTGGGTTCCCCCACACTCCCATACACCCCAGAGTAGTTTGGGAAGGTTGAAAGACTGAACTTTCACCTTGAAAAATAAAAATCCTTAAAGCAAACAGAGGAGGGTGTCCTTGCCCTGGCCAGAATTTTTAAACCCAAAAGCGCTGTACTCCGTAAAAGAAAAACCCCAAGACAACCCACTTGGTCTTTCTCCCTATGAAAAAATACTCTTTGGGGGGAGGGGGACCCCCGAGGGGTGGGGGCGAGAGTACCATCCCCAAAAAACAAGGGTTTTTAAAAGGGTTTTTTGGGAAAAAATGAATTTGTCTTGTTGGGAATGTTGTGATCTTCTCTGTGTTAAATAAAAAAGGGAAAATTGGGGGGGAAGGTAAAACCCACCCACGGCTTTTAGGTCTCTTTTTTTCCATTTCCAAGAAATATTTCCAAAATACTATTGGGATTTCTCGGTTGTCCACCTCTATTCAAACCCAGGGGGGGAGGGGGGGACTACGTTACTGGTGAAAGGGAAAAAAAAAACCCACGTTTTGGAGAGGGAATCCTTGGAGACTTAGAATTTGAGGGGGGGTCACATTCCAAGTTTTTTGGACCCACTCCTTACCAGCGGATGTGGAAAAGTATGGAAAGGGGAAGGAAGGTTACATGGGGATCCCCATAGGCCATCGCATTTGATAAAAATGGGGGTATCCTTCCTATGTGGGCATGGGGGGAATATCCTTTTGTGTGTTTGCCTGGGAAACCACCAAAGGTTACAAGGAATTTTCCTTCCAAAGTAGCGGATCCCCACCCCAACGGGATCAATTGGCGGGTTATCTCACCACCAACACTTTTCGGTGTCTTAAATTTCTTTCCAAAAGGCACAAGAGCCACATATACATTTTGATTTTTTTACTGTAGTATTTGTCAACTTGTTATTTCAATATTGGGCTTCACAAGGATGGTAGGGGCCACAGTTTGATAAGGGGACTGGCAGGGGCCCAAACAATTATAATCTGTGGTGACTGGTTGGAGGGGTGGGGGATGGATAACTTGGCAAGGTCTTGGGGGACTAAAGCCGCCAGGATGGAAAAAAACCAACCAGGGGGAGGGGGGGGGGACTTGGGGGGATACAGGGGGACCTTTCAAAACGGAAACTGAAACAAGGAAAAAAAAGACTTTTCACAAAAAAAAAAAACAAAAAAAGCTCCCTTATCCACTTAGGGGGGAATATGACTCTTTACTAGGCAAAAAAAAAAAACAAAAACTGGGGAAAAAAAAAAAATTGTGGTTAATTATAGGAGCCTTTGCCAAATCCAATTGGTTCTTCTTATATCAGTTTTTACCCAACCCAAACCCGGTTAGATGCAGGGAAAAAAAAACCTATTGTTGGATGGGTTTACATATTTACTTATGGGGATATGTTATGGATTGTTTCCCATTTGGTTACAAATTTCTCAAAGGCTAGGGGAAGGATATGGTGGGTTCTTTCCAAGTGGCGCGGCTTCAGAGAATAAGTCAAAAACCCCTCGGAGGGGGGCCCCAAAAAACCCTTTTTTTTGGCCTCCCCAAAAAAATCCAAAAAAAAAAAACATTTTCCATCAAACAGATTTGGGTTTGGGGGGGGGGCCCATGGGCAAAAAAATATTCCCACTTTTAGGGACACCCCTGGCAATGGGGAAAACCAACAGGGTTATTAAATGGAAAATGGGAATTTTTGGCCTGGGTATGGATGGGGGCTCTTAAAAATGTAATACTGCCCAAAGGCCAAATTAAAAAAATAACTAAATTGTTTATTGGTATGGTATTGGCTTAGTGCAAGCCCCCATTTTGTTTGTAACAGTTACCACTAAAAAAAAAAAAAAAAAAAACGTCTTTTTTCCCTAGTCAGTTTTTGCAAGGTAAAGTGAAGTGGTTTTGTATGAGTTTGTTTACTAAAAACCCAACCCTCTTTTTTACCAAAAAAAACCACCAGTGGCCTGTTGAAAAGAATTGGAAAAAGTTAAGTAATCCCCATTCAAACAGATGGGTGGGGCCATTTGGGCCAAAAAATCCCCACTTTTTTAAAAGGGGGGGGGGGAGGGGTACCACCCTTGGGAAATGGAAAAAAGGGGGAAACAGGGTATAATGAAAAAATGGGAAATTTGCATGGGTTGGAAAGGCTTAAAAGTTATTAATGCCCCAAAAAAAGCCAAAAATTAAAAAAAACAAAAAAAACTAAATTGTTATGTTTGTTGCTAAGTTGCCAAAAGGGCCCCCATTCAGTGGTTACCAGTTCTTTTACCCCCTAAAAAAACTTATTTCCCCTGTTCCAGTTTTTTGGGCCATGGAATAAGGGAAGTGTTTTTTTTTATGAGCTTTTGTTTTACTACAAACACTCTAACCAAACACACATGTGCTGTGGAAGATTCGGGGAAAAGTTAAGTTTATCCCATTTAGGTTTTTAACCCAAGGGAAACCCAAACAACAAGGGGGAAGGGCCAAACCAACAAAATCTAATCCTAGGGGGAAAAAATTTCCACTTTTGGTTAACGAGTTTTTTTTTTCCACCCTCAGGATAATAGGATTTTTAATTAGGGCAAAACTTTAGTGAAGGGTTTTTGTGTTGGCCAATTTTCAGTTCAATTGGGATGCGGGTCCAAAAGTTCAAGGGAAACTCAGGTTTCCAGGTCCTTAGGCCAGGACACATTCTATTTGGGATTTTGTTCTGTTGCGTTGGATGGTCAAAGCTGAGGAAGACAGGTTAGGGAGGGGACGTTAAAAACTGGGGGACGGGTCATGTTTTACTGCTTTACCAAAAATTAAATCATGCCTTTCCCCAATACTGTCCAATCCAGAGGGGGGGACCTTGGTTTATCTTGTGGGGGGAAAAGTAATACTCCCACATTAGGCAGGATTTATAACAAGGAGGGGAGGGGCCTCAGGCTGGCAGTTTTTTGTCCCCCACCTAATATCACATAGATTTGCCATTAGGTGTACAAAGGGGGCGGTTGCCCCTCAAATGAAAATTTAAAAAGGGCGTTGGGGATACCAGTGAAAAGGGCAGGGGGTTTTCTATACATTTTTTTTATTTGGCCCCTTGTGGGTTTTTCATTTAATGAAAAATGTTTGACTGGATTAATTACCTTGTTTTTTTACTAAAAAACCAACCTAGAGGTTTAATATTTTACTCTAGGGGGGGGACGCTATTGCAGGGGTTCTAAGGGCCAAAAACCAATTCTTTGGTTCCCATAGCCTTCCTTACCATTCTGGGTCGTTCCAGGAAAAAAAAATCAGGGAATGGCTTTGGAAACATTGATTTTATGCAGAAAAAAAAAATAAAAAGGGAGGGTTGGTTTGCTAAAATTTTTTGGGGGGGGGGTTTTTTTGGGGGGGGGGGGTGGGGGGGGGGCATTGGGAAAAAAAATTGGGGGGGGGGGGGGGGGGGAAAAAAGGGGGGGGTTTTTTTGGGGGTGGGGGGGACCCCTTTTTGGGGGGGGGGGGGAAATTTTTTTTTGGGGGGGGGGAAAAGGGGGGAAAAAAAAAAGGGGGAAAAAATGGGGTTTTTTTTTTGGGGGTTTTTGGGGGAAAATTTTTGGAAATAAAAAAAAATTTTTAAAAGGGGCCCTAAAATTTTTTTTTTTTTCCCCTTAAAAGGGGGGGGGAAAAAAAAAAGGGGGGGGTTGAAAAATTTTTTCCTTTTAAATCCCCCCTTTTGGGGGGGAAAAAAAAAAAAAATTTGGGGGGGGAAAATTTTTTTTAAAAAAAAAGGAAAGGGGGAAAATTTTTGGGGAAAAAAAAAAAAAAGAAAAAAAAACCCCCAAAAAGGGGGGGGGGCCCTTAGGGGGGGGCCCCCAAAAAATTTTTTTTTTAAAAAATTTTTCCCCCCCTTTTCGGGGCGGGGGTTTTTGGGAGGGGGGAAAAAAAAAATTTTGGGGGGAAAAAAAAAAAATTGGGGGGCAAAAGGGGGAAAATTTTTTGGGGGATTTTTAAAAAAAAAAGGGGGTTTTTTTTTTTTTTTTTAAAAATTTTTTCCAAAAAACTTTATACCTTTTCCGGGGGGCGCCCCTTTTCGGGGGGGGGGCCCCCCGGGGGGGGAAACACCGGGGAATTTTTTAGGGAAAAAAAAAAAAAAATTTAACCCCCCAAAATTTTGGGAAAAAAAAAAAAAAAAAAACTTTTGGGGGCCCAAGACCCCCCTTTGATAAAAGCCATGTTTTTGGTTAGAAAAAAAAACCAATTTGTATTGAATATAAAGGGCCTTTTCTTTTCTGGGGGGTCTTGCTACACCACTTGGGGAGGGAGGAAAAAACCCTATATCCAGCCTCTGTGGTTCTGGTGGGTTTTCATTTTCTTTTTCCTGCGGCAAATTCCAGTGTTTCAATTTGGGGACCAGGGCAGGGGGTTAAAGTCACGGCGGTTTTATTAAACACCTCCTGGAACCCAACCAACTATAGGCAAAAATTAAAAAAATAAATAACTATGAATTCATAAAAATCATAAAAAAAACCCTCATTGGCCACCCAAATAGGGACAAAAAATAAAAAAAAAAACTTCGGGGGGGACAAGGGGACCAAAGGGGGGAAACACAAAATAAGGGGGGTGGTGGGGGTTTGGGGGGGAGTGCAGCGTTTGGGGGGGAAAGGGAAAATTATGCAAAGGGGACGAGGGGTCAAAATGGTATTGGCCATGTTTTAGGTTCACGGGGAGAGGTTCATTTGGGAAACCAAAAGGCATATTCCAGGGGGGTTCCCAAAAGTGTCACAAAAAATTAGGGCCTTTTGAAACCTATTTCACCGGTCCTTGGTTGGCCCAAAAAAAAAGCTTGTCACGGGTTTTATTTTCATTCTAACGCCACTTCTGTTTTCTGGTGGCCCCACAGGGGGTACTCCCAACCTGGGAAAATGGGGCGGGGGAGGGGAAGGGCCGTACCTCCAATTTTCTTTGAGATCCAAAACATTTAGTAGCTTTGTAATAAAATATATTTGGGATCCCAATTGGGGGGTATAGTTGTTTTTCCAAATAATTCTTGGGGGGCAAAAAGAGGATTAAAAGGGATAAAAAAAAAAGATCTTGGGGGATCTTAAGGGGACGTGGGGGGGACCTAAAACATCGCAATTTTACTTTTCCCGGGAGGAGAGATCTGGGGGGTGGACTTCTCCAAAAAAAAAATGGCCTTGTGAATTTAGCCCCCATCAGCTCTAAAAAAAAAAAAGAATATGAAAAGGAGATGGCGCCTCCATTTTTTACACTCCCAGTAGTGAGTTTACGGAGGGTACCAGTTTGGATTTGAATTTATGGGATTTAAAAAGGGGGGTGGGACGGGGTATGATTTAACCAGAGGAAAAAATAAAAAAAAATCCCAGGGGATTTATTATACACATTTTGGTTTTTTATCATATTGTAATATTTGGGCATGGCCGAAAGACCTCGATTTTGATTCCCCCCTACCCCCAGTTTGGGGTCCGCCATCATTCCTCAGTAAAGTGGTGTGACTAAACACCTATCCTTTTCTCCATATTTTTTTATGATTGGGGGAATGGGTTCTCAAGGAAATCCCGGGTTAGGGGGGTTGGGGAAATCTGATTGGAAATTGCTGAAGATGGAGGACCCCTTTTGGGAGGACGGAGCTAGGTCCTTGAGAGGGGTCTCAAAACAGTGGTGGGGGGAGGAAAAGGAGGGGGGACCCTTATTCTTTCTTTCCAAGGGACAAAAGGATGGGCAGGGAGGAAAAATGGGTCCGAATAAATTCGGCATGGTTATTGAGAAAGGGTAAAAGCTAAAAAATCCGGTATAGCCAAAGGGCGATGATTTGGATGGGACTCAATGGGGGGACTTCAGCCTTGACCATTGGGGTCCGGGGGGGTTTTCCCCACTATAATCCGCATATATTATCAAAAATGAGAACGCTTATCACAAACAGAACCCTGTAGTTACCTGATGGGGGGGGTGACAGGGCTGTTCCGGGAGGGTTTGGTGGTTTTGGGGGAATAAAATGAAAAAAAACGCATGGTTCATAAGTGATTAAACATCTGCACATAGGACCAATAAGCGTCTTAGGAGCTAGGGTTAAAGGCCCAGGGATTTCTTTCCCGCAGGTGGGCCCATGGGGACCGAGGGAAGGGGAGGACTAGGGGGGCAGGGGATGGGGGAGTTGGCCGTGGCAGTTTTCCCACCGCCATTAGTAAGGGGTATAAAAATTAGGGTTGGGTAGGAGCCAATCAAAAAAACATAATTTTTTCCTATTCCTCAAAAAAAAACCCAAAGCGGAAGTGGTGCGTTTTTTGCAGGGGGGAAGGTCCCAATTTGGGGGGTGACTTACTTCTTCCGGGGCAGTGGGGGGGGCGCCCTGAAGTTTTCTAAATTAGATTTCCCAGGGGGGACTCAAGGGGCCCCCTCTAGGGGGGGACTTAGGGCTCAAAGGAAGCACAACTTTTTCGGGGGGTACCCTGTTGCCTTTTATGGGGACAGAAATGGTATTTTAAAGATTGTTCCTTGATGGCTTTTGATTTTCTCCCAGGGGTATCTTGAACTGGGGGGCCAGTTTGTTTCAAAAAAAAAAAGTAGTAGGAAGGCAATTTTTTTGGGGGCCATAGGGCAAAGGTCATCTTGGGGGGGGACGCTGTTTTTTTTGCTATTCTTTTTTTTACCCAAAAACAGGGAGGAGTGTTTTAAAGGACTCTTTTGCCAAACGGCTTTCAGGCAAGCTTAAGGCTCGAGGTGGATAACAAATTTAGGGCGTGGTTAGTTTTTGATGGGTAGGACCGAGGGAGTAAAGGTTATACGGGCCCAGGGGGGAATAAAAACTCCCAGGTTTACTTCAAGGTCTCTTTTCTACTCCCAAATTATTAATTTAAAAATTCATTTTTCATAGGGTTTCGGCATTTTTGAGGGTAAAAGGGGGGTTTTTTATTAAAAATCGGAAGGGGCGTTCAGGTTTACTGTTTCTGGGTATTGAATTTGTAAAATCCGGGACAAAAAAAAAATAACCCTACCAAACTTATCCTAGTAAGGGGTTTGAATGTTTGGGGGTGGGGATGTTTTTTACCTGAGGGGCCGGTTTTTTCCAAAGGGTGAAGGGGCAGTATATCGGTCGGCAAAAAAAAGGGATTATTCTAAAAAATTCATCAGTTGCGGTTCTCATGGATTACCATTAATATCAGGGTTTTTAAGCGGCTTGGCAGGCCGCTAATGGGCTTCGATGGCTATTTAAATAAAAAATTAAGGGGGGGAGGGGGGGGCGGAGAGGAGGGGGGGGGGACCACCTTTGGGCCTTTCCCATCTTAACTCTGGGAAAAAATAATGTAAAGGCAGGGAATGGGGGAACCCCCATGGGGGTGGTTGAAGGGAATGGGTCGCAGAGGGGGTAGGAGTTGTACAGTTCCTGTTATGGCTTGTTTATAAAAGGGGTGGGGTATCCCCATTTGAACAAGGCCGAAAAAAAAAGGCTTTTTAAGGAAGCCGCTGGGAAACCGGGAAAAGGGGGGGGGGGGGGGGGGGGGGGGGGGGGGACCCCTATGTAAGCGTCCAAACAATGACTTTTTTTTCTGCGTCCCAAACGGCTACAAAAATTAATTGCTTCTTGGCCTTTCTCGGGTGGTGGGGGAAGGACTTCAATAAAGGGGTCCCAGAAGCTTCTCCTTCGTTACATTATTTTCCCCCCCCCTTTGCGGGACCACCTAAACGGAACCCCCACCTGGGTTCCCACCGTGTATCAGGCTTGGAAGGTTAAACAACCAGAGGGGCCAGGGTCGATTTGTGGCCAGAATTTTGGCAATTATATTTTTCTAAGCGGTGTTTTCAAAAAAGGGCTATGGGGGGACGATAGGTTTTTTGGAACGGGGGTCTAAATGGATTCTTTGTCTGTTTTTTCGGGATAAAAAAGGGTTAATAAATTTGGAGTTGGGGGATATTAGGGGGGGGGGGGGGACATTTGCGGGGGGGATTCGGTAGGCCATTTGAGGGTATAAAGGGGGAAATTGTTATTACAGGGGCCCCGGGAGATGAAAAAAAAAAAACCCTTTTCCAGGTTGGGGAGGAAAAAAAGGTTTTTATTTAGTATTAAAACAAAAAAAATTAGGTGGAAAAAACAAATAAAACCCAATCCAGGGGGGCACGGGGGCCTTACCCCACCATTAGGGGAGGGGTTTTTTTTTAAAGGACCCACCTTTCAAATCTCCTCCGGGGCTCAACGGCGCATTTTCTTTAATTTTCTTCGAGGGGGCAGACCCGAGGTTTTTTTTAAGGGGCGTGGTAGATACAATTTCAACTCAGGGGAAAAAAGCCTTTTGTTATATAGGGCTTCCTCTCTATCGGAAATTCCATGAAAATTTCGGGGACGGGGGGGAGCGTAGTCCGGAAGGGGGGGGGGAATTAATTAAAAAGGCGGAAAAAAAAAAATAATCTGTAAAAAAAAAAACCTGGGCTATTATTTGTTCAGGGTTCATATATCATGTTTTTTATACAATTGGGGGGGGTTCCTAAAGGCAAACCTGTTGGGGATCCCAATGTTTACTGCATCATTTTCTCAATTGTTTGGGCAAAGGTTTTTAGGGGTTTGGTCGGCGGGACTTAGTTTAACCCTTTATCGGATGGTATTCTATGTTGGGGGTATAAATTTTTTAGGTTTTTTTTCCAGGGTCTTGTCAGGGGCCCAAGGCAAAATTTGTAGTGGTGTTTGGGAGTAAAGCTACAATTTGTGTTCCTTAAATGTTCGCGGGTTCTACTAAGGTTCTGGGGAAAGTAGGTTTTGGCTTCTAAAGGGCTCGTTAAAAAAGGCTGTTTTTATCGGGGTTTTTAGAGGGCCTCTCGTTGAAAAAAGGGGGGGGGGGACCATTATCCCCGCTTGGGGATCGGGAAGCTCAAAGGGCAAAATTTACAGGCGGGGTACCCTCGTATGTCCCGGGCTTTTTTGCGGCCTGCCACCAGGGTTGCAACCCCAATGCGTGGGGGGGACACCAGTAGTTCTCGTTAATAGGAGAAATAGAAAAAATAGGTCTTGAGGGAGATTAACTTTTTTCAGCTGTTCTCTCAAGTGACTGAGGGAACGCTTCTAAATAGGGGGGAGTCTCGTTTTCATCCTCCCCAGTGGGGGACCCCCACCTTACGACTTCAGAGAAAAGCCCTCACTCAATTTACAATTTTTAGGTAACTTTTAGGGACAGTGGAATTCCGTTCCATGTTAAAATTTTGGCCCCAGGTCTGGGGATTCCCTTTTAGTTTTAATTCAAATATTTAAGGGGCAAGTATTTTTTTTGGGATTTTATTTACACTTGGGCGGGACCAGAAAAAATTGGTTCCGGCGACGGAATAAAATGGGGGGCCCCAAGAAGAAAATGTTTTGTGTTTTTGCCAGGGAATGAGGTCCCCATTAAAGGGGAGCGCTTGTTAAATGGTTTTTTACTGTCCTTTTGGGTTTGGAAGGGGGGGCAGTCAGCCGAGTTTCCATTGGCGGAGCACCTTGAAAAGGAGCGGGCCCCGGCCGAAAAAAAAATATTTATAATTTCCCATGATATTACTTGTTCAGAGTTCGGAATTAGGGGGTGGTGGGACGCAATGGGGGTGTAGGGGGAGGAGAACAAGGGAGGGGAGGGGTTTTTGGTGGAGCGGAAGGGAGGAAAAGGAAAGGGAATAAAAAAAAAAAAAAAAAAAAAAAGGGGGGGGGGGGGGGAGGGAGAAAAAGGGGGGTGAAAAGGAAAGGGCGAGGGAAGGGAAAAAAAGGAAAAGAAATGAAAAAAAAAAAACCAGGACAAGTTCTTACCTTCTACCTTTTTTTTTGTTGGGCTAAATAAACAATACAAAATTGCTTTTTTTCTTATATAAAAACCATTTAGGATGGGGGGGACCCCTAAACCCCCTTGGCCGGTTGGTGTTTTATAATGGTCTTCATTTGGCCCACCCCTCCCCCCCCAACAATTTCTTTGGGAGGGGGGGGAACCACTGTAGGTTGGAAGGTTAGTTACAAAGGTTCAACGCCCAAGATACCTTTTTGGGAGGAGGTGCGGGGGGCTATTGGAGGGAAAAGGGGGGGGAACCTAGGAAAAGAGGCGAGGGGGGGAATTTTTTCTTTGAGCCTAGTCTGGAACCCGGGTTTTTCCCCATTGAGGGGGGGCGGGAGGCTGGGGGTCTTGGGGGAATAAAAATTGTTTCCTAAGGAGGGATGTTTTTCAGGGATTGGCCAATTGTCCAGTTTCCGGCAGGGAAGGTTAGGGGAGGTCCGCATAAGCTTTAAAGGCCACTGTAAAGATTTACCCTTTTTTCCTAATTGCTGTAGCGAATAAACAGGGGACAAAACCCCCAACGGATTTTTTAAAAAGTATTTTATGGGAAATCTTTCGAGGTGAAAAACTTTTTGAGGAGGGGGTCTACCAGGGGGGACCTGCGGCGCCTTTTTTGGGGAGGAGTAATTCCCCATGGGGGCACAGGTTCTGGATTTATAGCTGGGAATTTTTGCGGTTCCCTTCATAAAAATTAACTCCTTTGGGAATTCTTGGCCTTAAAGCATAATTTTTTTCTTTAATGGCATAAAAGTCCATGGGGGGGACGCAAACATAAATTTTTAAACGTCTCTGGGTTTGGGCTTGGACGTATTTTTTGGGTTTTATAGGGTCCGGATTGGGGGCCTCTCTATCTAGAGGGTTGAATGCGGTGGGGGCCCGGGGGCTTCCCTAGGAAGATTCATTGAAAGGAATAGCATTTAAAGATAGAAAAGGTTCTATAGTCCCTCTTCGTTCTTTGGGTTTCCCGGGATGTTATTTCTT
Organism: Phyllomedusa bahiana; assembly: GCA_025379985.1. NCBI lineage: Eukaryota > Metazoa > Chordata > Amphibia > Anura > Hylidae > Phyllomedusa > Phyllomedusa bahiana. The sequence continues at coordinate 11,283 of JAODAL010051377.1, forward strand.
TTCCCCCCTCTCTATTGTCTAAGTTTTTCCTCGATATTGGAGGGGGAAGGGTCTCTATTAGGGGCTATGGCCTGGGTAAATTAAATAAAAATGTTCAAGCTGCACATTTTGTGATATGAGTATTCTCCCCCGGGTAATTCATCATTTGCAAACCCTTTCCCTTGGCAGTAGGAAATCAACTTTCTTATCCACAAATATTTAAAAATAAGATTCTGTTGGATTGAGGGGGGAAAATATGACTTTTAACATTGGGCTTTCCTTTCTACCCTCAAAGGGGGGGGAACATTAGGCTTTTTGAAAATCTTTCTTTGGTCGGGGGAGGGGGGGGAAACTTTTGGGGATATACGCTTTCCAGATCAATTTCCTAGGGATGTGGGGGGGACTTTGTTGAATTCTTTCCTCCCTCAAGCCCTCCGGTTTTGCAGCTGGGGCCCCAGGGGGAATTCTTTCAAAGCAGGGGGAAAACCCACCTGATGGGGAAGTTGCGAGGGGAGGTAGGGCACTCCACTGTTCTTCCCTCTTCGGGGGGTATTGCGCCAAAAAAAAAATAAAAAAAAAAAAAAGAGGGGGGGCGCCACCAATATAGTGTTTTATTAACTTGTTTTAAACAAAAAATTTTTAGGTACTTTGAATACAGTTTGGGATTCCTCACCTTTGGGGGTGGTTTGGGGTTGGGCCCCTACTAAACCTCTTCAAATAATGGGCCTTTTGCCGGGGGCCCCATTTAATTAAAAACCATTGTAGCCCTTAGTTTACGGGGGCAGCCCGCAGGGTCCCACTGATGCATCGATCCTATGAGGTCCGGGTGGGAGGGGGAAAAGGGGGGGGACGCAATGGGAAAAAAAAAGGAAAAAAATGGGGGGAAAAAAAACCCCGGGGCACAACGTTGAAGGGATAAAACAAAAAATAATAGGCCCGAAGCTTGACGGCTTTTACATTAAAAAAAAAAGTTAAATTTATTTTCTTAAAAAAAATAAATTTTGCCCAAAGTTTTTTACTCTCAACAGAAGTTTTTTCTTTTTGATGAAAAAGAGGTAGGGAGCTCTATTTCATAGAGGGGGAAGTAACGCATTTTAAAAAAGTTTTTTAATCTGTTTTATGTTTTGGTTTTGTTTAGTTTTTGTTGGAGAGTTAAAAAATCTTGCATTTTTTTAAGAATAAAAATACGTTTTTTTTTAATTGTTAAAAAAAGTGGGGGCCTTTCTAGCTCGGGGGGCTTTTTTATTCCTGCACGGATGCGCCGGGGTCATCCATTTTTTTCCTGTTTTTTCCAATTTGGTTTCCTTTCTGGGGGGGTATAGGTGACTGGGGGGTTGGCGGATTTTAGTTCAATGTCAATGTCTGTAGCCTTTCTCTTGAAAGGGGGATCCCCAATAGGGCAATCTTTTGTGGTTTAATGATGGTAAAAAAAACCAAAGGCCCTTACGAGATGGGGGATGGATACAAATAGGGTTTAAAAAAAACGTGTTTCAGGGTCTCAAGTGGTGCAGGGTTAAGGGTTAGGTTTGTAGGGGTTGTTTAAAAAAAAAGGGCAGGCAGTTTTTTTTAGGGAAGTTGTTTTCCAGTGCAAATAGGTTGTGACTTCCAAGGGACGCGTTTGCCCAAAATAATATTTTGAGCTCATTTTAATTGGTTCCAAGGATGGACCCAAGTCCTTGGAAGGATTATTTCTATAAAAACAGAGGGTTCAAGCCCTGGGGATTTACCGGCTGGCCCCAACTCTAAAAAAACACCCCGTGTCCAAGGGGTTTTGAGGGGAATAACCGACCCCAAGGGGCCACGGTGGAAAAAAGCCTACCCGCGGTCATGCGCTCACCGGCGCCCAGGGGTGGGGGGGAAGGCAGGCGCCCCCAGGTTTTACTGTGGTCCAGGAAAAGGGGCTCTTTGCTTGTGGGGGAACCGGTGGAGTTGAAAGGGGCAGCGCCGTTGGTCGGACGGGGGGGCACGAAGGCCAGTGGTCCCCGAAACCCAGATTGCGGGCCGGGAGGAGGGGGGCTTCCCCAATCCGGGCTATGAGGCAGGTATTTCCCGGTGTCCTGGGGAGGACTGAGGGGGGAAGCTTTATGTGGGTATTCTGGTGTCGGAGCGGGCGGGCTGAGGGGGGGCTCACCTGCGTTACGGGCTTTTGTTTAGGCCACGGCCTCTGGGTATACGGTTCCCCAACCAGGGGACCAGCCGCGCTTTTTTGAGGGGAGCTATTTCTATTCCAAAAAAACTTTTGCCTCAGTTTATGGTCGCCCCGGGAAATTTTCCGACCCGGTTGAGGTTTTCCTCTGGGTCGGGGTCAGTGAGCGGAAGAGGAGGCCGGGGGGGGTGGGTTGGGGGGGGGGGGGCAGATGGGATTTGCCAGGGGGGTGTTTCAGCCTTAAAATTAGCCGGCAGGATTTTTTTTTCGGGGGGGGGGGACTAGGGGCAGGCAAACTCTTGGCCCAGGGGGGCAAGCGCCGGGACACGGGCCCCTTCATTGAATTTTTTATTATTATAGGCCCTTTAGTTTCCCACAATTTTTTTACTTTCATTAATTAATTTTTGTTTAGTTTTCATGTGGGGTTCTTATTTGGCTCAATTCATTTTGTACTTTGCAGTGATTTATTTTTGGAATGTACCATTTGTTCTTGTTTTACTACCAATACCTCTTTTTTACAGTGAGGGGGAAAAAAAAACTTATAAAAAGGGTGGTATGTGTTGTAAATTAGTTTTTTTTTTAATGTGGGTTGCAAAAGTCTTTTTCCTACCACCTTGGAATTTTTTTCCATTTCATTTTTAAAATGTTTAACAGCCCACCCAAACATTAAAATTGATTGTTATTGATGCTTTACGTTGGATAGGGAAGCAACACCATAATTGTTAGCAAGCATGTGTGAAAGTGTAAAAAGTAAAAATTTTGGATATGGCTGTCAAAAAAAAATGTTTTGCAAAAAATTTAAAAAAAAAACCTTGAAAAAAGTGTTTGGGCATATGTTTTTTTTTCAAGCGGCTCACTTTTTACACTGATACCCCTAAAAATTGGCTTTTGTAAAAAGGTCCACCTAATTAATAAAAATTATATAAATTTTATTATCATAGCTATTAAATAAATTTTTCAAGCTTGGTTTTTGTAAAAGGGGGCACCTCAACGGGGGAGGATTGTTTAAGTAAATAAAACAAGTAGAGGGGAAACAAATACACAGCTTTAAATGAAAAAAAAAAAACCAAGGAACACACAAAGGAACCCATGCCTCAGGGATTTAAAACAGCGGGTTGTTTACGCAATTGTTAATTTTTGCCCCAGGGATTAAGAATTATAAAAAATTTAACAGCCCAAAAGCCCATTGATAAACAATTCTCTTGGTTCCAATCCCAATCATCCCATAAAATAGGAACCACCAACAACTGTGCTATAATTTTAAACCCAAGGGGCAATGGGGCGGTAAAACCCTAGGACTGGACAGTGCCCCCAGAACAAAAAGGGGGAGGGGAAAAGGCCTCTTTAATTAGAAGGAAAAATAAAACCAGGGGATGGGGGGACCCAAGAGGGGCCAGGGGTGTCCCCCCCCCCACTATCTGGGGGAAATCTTTAAAGAGATTTCCACAGTTAGGTTTGGGGGGTAGAATCTGTTTTCCAACAAACCAGGGGGGACCCACTATGAGTTGTTTTGTGTAAATCCACCCAAATCTCGGGCCTTTTTTGGGGAGAGGTGGGACAAAAGAAGAAAAAAAAAAAAAAAACTTTTTGAATGCATAGGGGGGGGGGGAAATAAAACCATAAAAACAAAGCTATGTAGGGGGGGGGGGGGGGGGGGGGGGGGGGGAAACCACAAGGCAAGCATTTTGTGGGGGAAGAGGTGCTCCTGGTCAGGATATAAGGGATAAAAATTATTTTAAAACCTTTCTTTTTGGGCCTTTTAAAGGGGCCCATTGTTCCCACATAAACGGCTTATTTTGGGCCACGTTCTTTCAAGGCCGAAATTTCGGGGCGTTTAACTGCCATGGTGGGAAAATTACGGGGCTGAAATTTGACGGTTTTTTTTCCGGGATATTACGTTAATCCACCAGTTTCTCCCCAAAAAAAAGAGGGAGTTCTACAATTTATTTTCCCCCACGGGCGTATTTCGCGCCGCTGGTTTTAATAATGGTATTTGTCTATGGGCCTGAGGCGACAGGTGACCGGGCCCCCCCCCACTCCCGTCCCCGTACAACCAAAGGCGTTTTAAATTGGCGGTGGGCGTTAATTACGCCCCGACCAATTTTAAGGGCCCCATTTGTTTGGGAAAAAACATGGGGGCCCTAAAAAATTGCACAAAAAAACCCCAAACTACGTGTTGTAGGGGAAAAGCCAAAAAAACATGCTTCAAAATTTTCACCCTGGGGGGTAAAAATAACAACCCACCATCCCCCACCCCCATGAATGTGGCGGGTGGCCGGGGCGTCCCGCTATTTCTGGTTTTATTCGGGGGCTCCGATAAAAAAAAAAATAACCCCCACCCTGAGTTGCCCCCGTGAGTGGGGGTCTCCGGGTCTTTCCCCCAGGGCCTCTGGGCTGGTCCTGGAGCCCCCCAACGGACTGGCTCTACCAGCTGCCATGCTGCGTCCGCCTGTGGGGGACGCCCACCAACAAGCTGGGGGTTCTGCGGGGGGAGCCAGACGAAAGCGGAAGCGGCTCCCCTGCCAGCAGGGGGGGACCCCAGTGTCGGGGCCCGCTGGGGGTCCTTACACCGCGAGGCTTGGCAGGGGGGGGTCTTGTTCACAGCGCTGAGGGGGGGGGGGGGAACCCCGCCCTCGGGCGGGGCCACGTTGGGGACCTCAGGCCCGGGTGGCAGGCGGTTCGAGTTGATGGAAACCCAATCCCACGGTTTCCAATCCGCGGGACGGCTGGGGCCTGTTCCTCGGCCGCCCAACCCAAGCGTGATTTCAATTAGGGGCCATGCCACCCGAGGGAGATGGCCCGGAGGGGACGCGGGCGGGCTGAATAGAAGGTTGGGGCGCATATTGGGGAGCGGCGCTCGTGGCAGGGGGGGGGGAAGTATAAGGGAGTTATAAAATGTTTTTTTTTATTTTTTATTAGCGTTTTTACCTGGGCCCTCCAGTGCCCCTATTTTAACTTGACTGTGGCGCCCCTTATTTAAAATGGGTGGTCTGTGGCCCCACCATATTAACCTGGCCTTTCGTGCCTATAATGCCGGCCTGTGGCCCCCATATCCCTTGCTGTGGACCCCCATTTTTTATAGCTTTTTGCCTTGTGGGCCCCCATATCCCTGTCTGTGGGGGCCCCCCTATATACTTTTGGCCTGTGGGGCCCCTTATAATTGGCCTTGGGGGCCTGCATTGGGCCCCCAATATGGCTTGCCTGTGGGCCCTTTTTATACCTTTGCCTTGTGGCCCCCATTGATTTTAATGCCTGTTTGCCCCCATTTTTACTATGGGGGCCTTTTGCCCCCATTTAACTGGCCTGGTGGGCCCCACCCCATAAACCACCTGCCTGTGGCCTCCAATTATGGAGTGGCATGTGACCCCTAATATTACCTCCTGGTTGCCCCTATTTACCTTGCCCTGTTATTGCCCCCCCATAATACATTGCCTGTGCCCCCCATATTAACCTGCTGTGGGGCCCCATTTTTTATTAACCTTTGCCCCTGGGCCCATTTATTTTTATGCCTCATTTGCCCACCATTTATTACTGGCCTTTCAGTTTTTGCAACTTTATATACCTTTGGCATGTGGGCCCCCCATATTTTACCTTGGCCTTCAGTGGGCCCACCCTTAATTTACTGCCTCAAATTTGGACCCTATTATTACCTTTGCCTGAGGGCCCCATTATAACTTGCCCTGTGCCCCCCTTTTAATACTTTGCCTTTGGGGGGGGCCCCCAATTATACCTGGCTTGTTTGGGCCCCTTATATTACTTGGGGCCCCCTTCAGTTTTGGACACCATATTTATACTGGCCCTGTTGGGACCCCATATGACTGCCTCAATTGGAACCCCTATATACCTTGGGGCATGGTGGCCCCCAATATTATGCCTGTTTTTTTTGCCCCCCCCTATACCCTTGCCTGGTTGCCCCCCCTATTTACACTGGACATTGTGGCCCTATTTATACTGCCCTAAAGGTGCCCCCTATAATTTAACCTGCTTCAGTGGGCTTTTTATAATAACATGCCTCAGTGCTTTTCCTATTTATACTGCCTCAGTTTTTTGCACCTATTTTCTATGCCCTTCCCCCAGTGGCCCCCAATTTTATTTTTTACTGCCTGTTGGGCCCCCATATTAATCCCTTGGGGGGCCTGTGGGCCCAATATATATCTGCCTTGTGGGCCCACCTATAACCTGCTTGAGGCCCAATTTTTTACTGCTTTCCAGTTGGCCCCCCAATTATACCTATAATGAAGGGGAAAAAAAAAAAAAACAAAATTAAAATTGCTATTACCTAAAAAAAAAAATTAAAGGAGTTTGCTTGGAAAAATGTGGAGGTTTTTCTTAAGGATAATTTTGGTTGGTCCAAAATCTTTTGGGACGGGGGGGGAGTATTGGCCGGGGAGCAATTTCCCCAGGGGCATTAGGGAAGGTGGTTGATAAAAAAAAAAAACCGGGGGATGTGAAGAGAAAAAAAAAGGAAAAAAAGGGTGGAAAACGGGGGGGGTACGTCTGATTCAGAAAAAATGGGGGGGGGGGGGACGGTTCTCCTGGGTGGGGGGTAACCCACTATAATGTAAACAGCAAGTGTTACAATCCACTTATTTTGTCTTTGCAGGAGTCCTAACATTACAAAAAATATAAAATTGTAATATACACAATATATGGGTTCACTGTTATGTCGGGTTTTTGGTATATTGTTAATCAGGAGGGGGCTGTGTTTACAAGCTTGGGGAATTAGTTTCAAAATTGTGGGTGGTCGCGTTTTTTCGGGGGGTTTTCCAGGGTTCTGGCCCAGGGATTATTTTTTGAAGCCCTTAAAAGTTAGTAATAAGGGGTTTTTGGTCTTGGTTTTGTTAGGGAAGCGTTTTTTTAGTCACAAATTCACCCTTGATACTGGTAGCATTTTTTCTTGGCTCCATGTATGGGTTCGGGATATTTGGTGGGGGGATTGTTTTTTTTAGGGGTATAGAGTCATTTTATGGAAAGGTGAGGATGTATGAAAAAAAAGTAAATTTGTTCATTTGGTGATTTTTACTGTACAGTGGGACTTGCTGAGGGAAGAATGGGGACGGGGAATCTGTTGTGGGGGGGAATTGTGGGAAAAAAATTAGTGACAAGGGAAAAAAATACAGTGAAAGGGTTTTCTCTGTAAAAAAAAAAAAAAAAAAAAAAAACATTTCCCGCCAGTTCACAATTTGAGGGGCGGGGGGGGAAAAAAAAGAAAAAGGGAAAAAATAACAAAAAAAAAAAAACAAAAGGGCCCGGGGACCCGGATTGGTTTTAGGACACTAGACATCGGGCCCCCCTGGTTTTGGGGTGGGGGCCCCAGGTATCATTTTTGGCTGTGGTGGGAGGATTTTCTTTCAGGGCAGGGAATGGAAAAAAAGCTGCTCAGGGAAATTGATGGGGAAAGGATTGGATGGAGTTTTTTAAAAAAATACAGGGAGCAAATCTCCGGGGGGAGGAAAAAAAGGGAAAAACCATAGTCTGGGGACACTGCCAAAAAGGCTTTAAAAAAGGTGACTGGGGGTGTATGTTCACACATTTCCTGGCAGGGATAAAAAACAACCCTAAAAAATACAAAAAACCCCAAAGCTTTAACAAATGGATAAGGGGTTTACGCAAAAAAAGCATATTTTGGGCCATGGGAGAAATCTTGTGCCAGGGAGTTGGAATAAATTGGCTGTTCCACAAAATGGGTCCGGCCAATTAAATCTCCCCACTCTTGAGCCTCGAGCTTTTTTTTTGCAAAAAAAGATAAAAAAATTCCAGCCTCTAGGATGGTTGCCAAATAAGCTGGTAGAGGACATTTTCATTCCAACAGGGGACCTTTGGGAAGCTGGTTCAATTGAAGCTTGGGTTTTCCTACCCAAAAGTTATTGGAATCGGGGTTGAAAACACATAATTTGGGGAACGCACAACCATTTTCTTTTTTTTTCAACATGTTTTTTATTGAAAAAAAAGATATTTTTGTTATATAAAAAAAAAATAAAAAAAATTACAACTTTTAGTCCTCTTTCCTTACAATTGACATAGTCGGTTATTGCGAAATTTAATATATAGATTTATGAAAACTATTTAAATTTTAAGGGCAACAATTTGTTCCAAAAACATTTTTCTAAGGAAAAAGGATTACCAATATCAGCAGTTTAAAAAAGGCAGTAAAAAAAAAAAAAAAACCATTTTCAAAAAAACTTACTTGATTTTCGGGTTATGGGGAAAATAGGATGTGGGTTGGGTTCTTTGGTTTTCTTTCCTAAATGGGTTTTAAAAGGTGTTTTGACCCATTTTGGGGTGTCAGGGCCAAGATTTTGGTATACTCTCTGTTAATTTGGAGGGGTGGTGAATTTTTCCTGTGTTAAGTAGGCAGTCTAAAGGGGGTATGTTCACTCGGGCTTATTTTGGGGCCGCCTTTCTCGCCCCCCCCACGTATTGAGAAAGCGTTTTTTTTTACCTGCCACTTTATTACAAGCGAAATGCACCCCTCATAGGGAAATCCAATTTCTCATAGAAATAGGTTTACGCCCCTTCTCCCCCCGGGGCCGTACAATATACGTTTTGTACTGCGGGGGAGTAATGACATGTCAATTTTATGGCACTTTACGCGCCGCAAGAAAATGCACGTCTATGGGGCTGGCGGGGTAATTGCAGGGTACTGTACGCCCCGCAATTACTCCGTGTGAACTTAGCCTAAGTGGTGAGAGAGGAGTCACCGGGGAACGATATCTCGTGGTGGGTCCAAAGAGGCAGTGACCAATGCCGAAGGCCCATTAATATGGTCACGCGTGAAAGGGAAATATGATCCTTCCCTTGGAATTTCGCCAGTAAATTTTTAATCAAAAAGGGCAAATGGGACCGTCCCCCAACACGGTTTAAACCTCCCCCCCAATGCCCAAACTCCCCCCAGTAACCTCTTTTTTAATTTGGGGGATCAGATCAATTTTTGGTAGCCGAAAGAGAGGGAAAGTTTTAAGTGGTAAGGAGATTTGTTGGTAGAACCCCCCGGGGAGAAACTTGTACGCCTGCGAGAAAAAGAAAATCCACTGTTTTTTAGGTATTTAACAACACCACGTATGAAAGTTTTTTCCCAAATTTTCAGATCACCCACCTGTATTTGGTATTCCAAGCCAAGGGGTATCTGAAACATTGAAAACTTTTGATTTTTTTGCGAGCTGGGAGAAATTTTAAAAGGGGTTGTCTACTACTTGTTCATCTTCCCTCAGTCTTTTTCCCCGGGTTTTCACCCTTGAATTCAGGGCGTGTTTACTGGCTTCCACAGCTGCAGTAGAAGCCAGGCTGAGCAAGAAACCCATGCGGCAGCTTATCAGGAGAAAAAAACAGGTCTGTAGCTTAGGGGATGGGGAGTGTACCCCAAACAAGGGGGGAATCTGGGAGTAGGGGACACTTTTTTAATAACACATATTGCAAAGTGACTTTTTTTTGAAAAAATTTTAACTAAAAAGCAATCCTTGGGAACAACCCCTTTAAAAAAAATTTTTTTCACAACTGAAATTTTTTTTTGCCCTTTCGTTCTTTGTGAAGAGATGTTTCTACCCAATCCATCCGGAACAGATGAGACAGCTTTTCTAGGAATAAGGTGTGAGTTGGAGGGGGAGGGGGTATCCAATTTTTTAAAAGGTTTTTCCTTGTTTGCTGCGGAAATTTAAAGGAATTTTTTTTTGATACCCGAAGGCTGAAGGACTCAAATAAAGGGAGAAACCCAAAAGATACCTTTGGGGGGAATTGGGACTAAGGGAATTAAAGATCGTTACAAAGACATTTTTTTGCCCCAAAAGGATTTAATCTTTACATTCCCAAAGGGGCAGTATAAGAGATCGGCATGAGGAAGGGGCAGGGGGAGCGTGGGGGGGGAAGAAGTGCCCAAATAGATGCCCCCTTGTGGGGAGACATATCCCCCCTATGTGAAAATGTGAAAGCCAAAAGACATTGAGGGGAGGGATTTCGCTGCCTGAGTTAAAGAGGTTACAATGTCTTCTGGAGATATTGACTCAATGGATTCCGTGCAGGACGCTAGGCCTGATTGTTTGGTGGAGTAATCTAGGGAGGTGCGCAATAAATTGCGTAAGGTAATTTTCCTTTTGGAGTTGTGATTAGGTGGTGTTAGCAGGGGCAAAGGGTCGCCCCGGGTCATGAGATGTTTATGGCCATGTATCAAGCCGAGGCATCAGACGCACGTTTTCGCCCGATTTAAAGTGAAACTCCCCCCCAAATTTTTATGCGGCCGAGGGTGCCTCATACATGCGGTGTAAAGTTCCCTGCGCCTCGCCATGTGTGAACCCATGGGGGACTTAGGCGAAAAGGACTGGCCCTAACATGATTAAAAATTCAAAACAGGTGGGGAAATCGCGAGAAATCATTAAACATGTTATGAAAGCAAAAAGAGTTGTCTTTCAAATGAATAAATGAATAAAGTGAAAAATCAAAGGGGCAAAAACGATTAAATTTTTGAAAAGGGGGACCCTTTAAAAATTAAAGGAAAAAAATAAGATCGCAAAAAAAATAAATCTCGGGGCCCGGAACATGGAGTATGTTTTCCAAAAAACTTTTTATTAGGTGTAAAACATTCTGAAAAGAGCTAAAACCTTTTTAAAAAATACATAAAAAAAAAATCACTGACAAAAAAATCCATAACGGGGCAACATCGGGGAATTGCTTTTTGAAAATTTTCCGGGGAAATACAGTAATTAAAATTTTGTAAGCGCTTCTCTGGTGGGCATAAAACAAACCAATCGAAGTGGACCAACAGTGCCCCTTTAAACCTAGGGAGAAGTATTGACCAATAAAATTAAAAAAAGGGGGGACATTTAAAAAAATACAGTAAAAATTTTAAAAAAAGAGCTGATTGGTTAAAAACTAGCGGGGGTTTGGGCTCCCGGCCAATCAAGGCCGGGGCTACTTTGTCCCATTGTAGTTTATGGAAGATCAGGGCAATGAAATCTCGGCTCCGTGCGGCATGGGGGTATAGGGAAAAAAAAATGTTTTTATTAAAAGGAAAAACTTCCTGTAAAAAAGAAAAAAACCTGCAAAAATTTTCGTTACACCCATTTAAAATTTTAAAATTGGCTAAAGAAAATAAAGAAATAAAAAATAATTTATTGAATTCAATTTATTTGTTTATTTTGTTACCCCCCATATTATTGTTCATTTTTATACACTTTGGCAAACTTCTAATTCCATCCTTTATTTCGCCATGTACAATTTTAAATTTGGGGTTGCATTAGAAAAACCCCTAAAACGTCGCTCGCTCCCCATTTGGGCCCAAATAACCGGCCTTTTTTTATTAAACCAATCACAAAACAGAGCTACTCTGATTTTCTTTTCCCCATATAACCCATGAGAAAGTAGCTCACCCCGGGTTGGCTAAGCGGCAGCCCCCCTTCCCCCAACCCAATCACAGTACTAGAAAATTTCCCATGGGGCATAATAACTTTTTAGGGGGCCCTTCTACGCGCCCTTTTTGCTACACCAAAAAGATCCCAGGCCGGGGAAAACCATTTTGTTGCCCCCCGGCACATGAGGAAAACCCCCCCCCTTTCCTTTTCCCCCCCGCTGTGTGTAGTTGAGATTTTAAATTACTGTAGGGCTTGTTCACACAACTTTTTGTATCCGTTTTTTTAAGGATCCGCAAAACGGATCTAACAAAGTCATTGATTAAACATTGAGTTTTAATGGAAAAGCCATCGTTTTTCTCCGGGAATCCGTGCGTTTTTAAGCTCTCTTGCGCTTTTTCGGATTTTCTTTTTGAATTGACTGTCAATTCTTATTGCGCTTACATAATGAAAAACCCCTAGGAAATAATGGGGTCCCCTTTTTCACCTGTCCAAAAACCCCCACCTCCGGGGACATATCACTGCGCTTTTTCATCCTGAAAGCGGAGCGAAAAGCGAAATGAGCGGCTGAGTGGACGGCGCAGGCGGGGCTGGGTCGCGGGGGCCGGGGTCGGCTGCAGGGGAATAACTATGAATGGGGAGGGAAACGAGTATGAGAGAAAAATATGAATGGGGGCAGGAGACGAGTATGAGGAACGATATGAATGGGGCAGGAACGATATGAAAGGGGCGGAGGAGAGAGAGAGAAAGAGAAAAGAGAGGAATATCTTGGGCCCTTTGGATATGGAAAAAAGTTTCCCTTCAATTTTTTTTTCCAGTCAGAACTTTATCACTCTTGTGTACAAATCCCCCTTTTCTTACTACTATGTTGGACCTACCAATTAAAAGAGATTTTTCTCCACATCACAAAATGTTCCCCTCCAATCCCTTCACAACCCACAGCAAAGGGGAAATATCACCCGACTCAGCTCCTACGTCAACCACATAGGGAAAACCCGTCCGAGTGAGGGGGGCCGTAGCTGCCGGCGGCGTCTGTGGTATATGACCACAGAGATGGCGCCCCCCCGCAAGGAAGGAGACATGGGGCCGGCCCCCAGCAAGAAGATGGAGGGGCAGTGGGCGACCAAGCACCGCACCCTGGTAAAACTGGCGCTGTGCGCAGGCACCAGGGACCTGCTTCACTGCACTCAAAAATGTCCCCGGGCAACCCGGTGCCGGCACCAGCTGAATAGCAGCGGCGTGCTTTAACATCAATCCTATTATTTTTGGGGGTGTCTGTCAGGAAGGGGCCCCCCGGCAGCGCGCTAATGTCAAGCGCCACGCAGCGCCCCCACCCGTGACGGGGAAGGGGGGGCCCTAGGCGAATCGCCCCCCTCTGCCTATGCATCGTCCCCCCCTGAGAAAAGCACTACAATTAAAAGGGGGGTATTCATAATCTGCCCGCCGGTCTCAACCAATCAGTCTTTTTTCTTTTTTTACTGTATTTTAACTGTCCCCCCCTTTTCATTTATTGGTCAAAAACTACTCCTAGGTTTTTAAGGTTTACTGTCGCTCCTATTCTATTGGTTGTTTTTTTCCGACCAATGAGAAGCAGATACAGAATTTTGGAATTCTGTATTTCCCCGGGAATTTTCGATACCCGATTCCTATTTGGCGCCGGGGACGGGGCAAACGTTTGTTAGTGATTTTATTTCTGTATGTTTATAGAAGTTTTAGCTCTTTTACAGAGAAGTTTTACACTTAATAAAAACGATTTATTTCCTAATTTCTCCCTGCCGCACGGACTGAGATTTCATTGCCCCCATTCTCCAAACTACAATGAAAAAAAGACTCGCGCTCTATTGGCTGGGATAGCCAACCCCCTAGTTCAACCAAAAGCCTTTTCTTTAATTTTTTTTCGTATTTTGAACTGTCCCTCCCTTTTTCATGTGATTGTCAATACTTTTCCCCTAGGTTATAAAAGGGTCACTGTCGCTTCTATTTGATTTTGGGTTTCTGCACCAATGAGAAGCATTACAGAATTTGAATTTCTGTCTTCCCCGGCAATTTTCTTAATTTCCCAAATTTCCCGATTTTTTGCCGTTATTTTTTTTTTGTGATTTATTTTATTTTTGTATTTTTTAGAAGGTTGAGCTCTTTTTTCAGATAATGTTTTACACCTAATAAAAACAGTTTTTTTTAAATCATACTCCATGTCTCACGGAGCTGAGAGCTGAGATTGATTTCTTTTGCGATCTTATATATTTTTCCTTTCATTTTAAATGATCCACTTTTTCAATACATTCATTTTTAGACAACTTTGATATTTATCTTTATTAATGAAATAATTTTATAGACAACTCCTTTTTACTCTTGTACTGTTGTAACAGTCGACCTAGAGCACATTTTGCCCCATTCCATTACGTTCTCGCTTCACTTCGCCTCCTCCAGCTCATTTAGACCACACTCAACTAGGTCTGCCTGTCGGAGCTGGCGAGCGCTGCAATGCGCCTCACTTTGCCGACCCGCAATCATGCATGCCTCGGAGTATTCGAATGTGGTGCGTCCCGCCCCAGAACGCCCACACCGCGCCCATTACCTGCCCCTTCATGTTAGGCGCATCCGAAAGTGGCGAAGGTTGCGCCTAACACCGCCTTACTGCATCCGACAGTGGATTCGGATCGTTCGGGCGCAAATCCCGATCATACATGTCGCCCTTAGTGCATGTAACTGCATGCTAGTTAGAAGTAAACCAGAAGTGGACAATTGAAGGGAATTTTAGTTTGGCTTCCATCAGGTCATTTATTCTCCCAACTCCCCAACGTCGTCAGTGGGAGAATCTGCCATGCGCTCGCTCACTCTGAAAGGATGGATTGTCTGCTAGGGGCAGTAAAAGGGAGTATCTTGGGTTGTATCCTTTGAGTTCCCTTGCTTTCGTCCAGACTTTCAAAGTTGTTATTACAAAAGGGTTGGTTTTAAGATGTGTTGGGATGTCTGAATATGGCATGTGTAGAAGTCTTACAAAGGAAACGCCTTGTGTTAGCTGTTGTTCTATTTTGATATTTGTGTCTGAGGAAGTGTTAAGTAACCAGTCTTCTATAACCCTAAGTTTGGTTGCTACAGTATACAGTTGGAGTTGTGGAAAGTTAATGCTACCTGTTGAATCGATGTTGACATAGGACCTTCATGCCAATTCGAGGTCTGCGATTGTTCCAAATTAATCCACTGCAAGTCCCGGGATTTTAGGTATATTGGTAACAATTGGAGAATGTAAAGAAGCTTGGAGAATTTTATCATTTTGATCATCTTGGCCCTTCCTAATGGGAAAAGTGTGAGGTTTTTCCAGGTGTCCTGTTGGCCCCTGTGGGCCCCAAGCTCAGGCAGTGACGGCTGACCTACAGGCTTTTCTCAAGCTATTCCGCAGCGTGTTTGAGGAACCTGCTTGTGCATCATCTGCCCAAACCGCGCTCCTGAACCTGTGCCAGGGGGATTCCTCGGTGGGAGACTACGCAGTCCAATTCCGCACCCTGGCCTCGGAACTGACCTGGAATGAGACCGCATTATGTGCTACCTTCAAGAAGGGCCTCTCCAGTAGGGTAAAGGATGCGCTGGCTGCGAGAGATCTCCCAACTTCTCTGACTGAGCTGATTCATATGGCCACCCGTATTGACGTGCGCTTCGCTGAGAGGCAAGAGGAGCTCCGTCAGGAACATGACTGAGTTTGGCCTCGACGGTTCCCTCGCCTGGCTCCAGTGTTCCAGAAACCTCCTCTGCCACTTCCACAGTTTTCTGGCGAGGAACCTATGCAAGTAGACAGAGCCCCCTCTCCGAGCAAGAGCTGTCCCAACGTCGGGAGGAAAACCTGTGTCTGTACTGCGCCAGTCCCGAGCATTTCCGTAGGGACTGTCCACAATGTCCCAAACGGCCGGAAAATGCCCGCACCTAGGCTACATGGGAGAGGCATCCCTAGGTGCAAGTTTCCCCTCCCAG
>JAODAL010051378.1:0-26712 GCA_025379985.1 Phyllomedusa bahiana
TGTTCCACTTGGATTTTTTTTTTCCCTTTTCCCAGTATATTCTATAGTACAGTGAATAACACCATTAGAAAGTACATCTTTTCCCGCAAAATAAAAGCCCTCATATGTCTATGTAGGTGGAAAAATAAAAAGTTATGGCTCTGGGAAGGCGAGAAGGGAAAAACGAACATGTCAACAACAAAAAACGCTGGGTCCTTAAAGAGGACCTATCACCTCCAGGGAAACCTCATGAAATAAAAGGAGACTAAAATACAAGCACTTCCTTAAATATGCTTCATTTGGGAAATCAAAGCATTTCACCTGTAATTCAGTTTTTAAAAAAGCGCTGGCCCTTTAAGATAGCTCTGAACGCCGAGCCAAGTTGGCACATGACAGCTTGATCAATGATTATGTTAACAGTTGTGTTGCTCCTGAGCTGGAAGAGTCCATTATGCAGGGGGGAGCCAGGAAGTATACATCATGTGCACACTGATTTTCTCTGGGCTGCTATGTCTGTGCTGGATATAACACTAGCAGGAGTGTAATGTAGATGCACTGTAATGTCACACTATGTCCTCAGTGTGCTGTGCCTGTTGTACTGTATGTAGTAGCTATGTCCTCAGTTCCCCCTGCACGGGTGGAATAGCTCAACAGAAAGAGAATCCCTGCTACATACAGAGCTCTGCTAAGAAAGTAAAAGCAAAATATATTCCCCTTTAATAATTACATGAGCCCTCTGCATTGCTAATGACATGTATTGGAAAAAGTCTTAGAATTTCATCTACCATTATATTTTGAGTGTTTGTGTGGAGGTGATAGGTGCTCTTTAAGGGGTTAAAAAAAGTGCTTTTTTTTCATGTAAAAGCAGTAAAACATAATAAATAATATATACATTAAGTATTGATGTAACCAAATCGACCTGCTAAGTAAAGATAGCATTTATACTGCATGGTGACCTCTTTAAAAAATAAAAAAACACTACCCGGATTGCTGTAATTTATTCATCGCGCCTCCAAAAAACCTTGATAAAAAGCAGTCAAAGTGTCAAATGAACCCCATAGTGGAACCAATGAAAAAGGCTATGAATGCCGCAAAAAATCAAGCCCTTAATCAGCTCTGAATGCAGAAAAATAAAAAAAGTTCTGACTGTTAGACTATGACGACATAAAAATGCAATTTTTTACAAACATATTTCTATTGTGTAAAAGTAACAAAACATGTAAAAAAAACTAAATACAATTTTTATCAATGTAATTGTATCAACCCACATAGTAAGTTTATGACGTCACTTCTACCACATGGCTAATGCTGTAAAAATGAAGCCCAAAAACAAATGGCTAAAAAATCTATTTAGCACCTATGCGCCCAAAATGCCCAATACACCCCCAGATGAGATCCATGAGGGGTGTTGAATCCAGGATGGGTTGACATCTGGAAGGTTTCACATGTTCTGGTACTTTGGAGGCTTCACAAATGTGACATGGCACCCACCAAAATCTGCCTTCCAAAAGCCAAACAGCAGTTTCTCCCTTGTACGCCCTGCCATGTGCCCGAACAGCAGTTTAAAGGGGTTGTCTCACCCCAGCACTTGGCAGCCTTTTGTGCTGGTTTCCAAGCAGAGCTTGTGAAATGGAGGGGCATGTTTCTCCTTCCAGCAGGGAGTATCTTCAGACACACCCCACAGTGTGCATGTAATCATTTGTTCTGTGTGGGCTGGGGGAAGGGAGAGGTCCTCCACCATTTCCCACTTAAACATAGACTTGCAGACCTTTTGCTATGCTGTGAACAAGGACATACTTACTGTCCAAAACGTGTTAGCGGGATTACCATGTGAGATATATATATATTATTATATATTTGCATGATTCAATAAAGAAATAATTTGTTTCCTACGAAATGCTGGAATCTCTACTATTTCACTTGGATTAATAAACAATACTTAAAGTAATATGCCCTTAAATGCATGCAAATGAGCTGATAAATATTCAACATAAGTAGCAACAGTTCATGCTCAATTTTATGCAAGGCACATACATTCTGGAAATGAAAATGGCAATGAAACATGCCTTCTTGACTAAGAGTCAGCTACAGAGATAGATGTGCCTGTTTCTTTTTTTAGGATTTTTTTAGAGTTATGCGATGGGGAAAAAGCTTTTTATATAGTCCTCTGTTTTGTTATAGCTCACAGTGCATTTGTTTCCACAAATAGCAGTGAAAATAGGATGCATATAATTTAGTATCCCATGTTGCACTGGAAAAATTAACAAAAATATAGGAAAAAAAAGATTTGTGAATAAACAATAGCATAATGGTTGTTAACACAGCTTTTAACTACCATAGCAAGTGGTAGGAGATTGAACTGTGATCTCTTCACATCCCATTATAATTATTTCTAGATGAGCCAGGAAATGTGAAGCAGATTAGTTTTCTTCTACAATGTTATAGAAAAATGACTTGATCTTAATTGCATTATTGACAACAAAAAGGGGTTTAGGGCCTGCAACAGCCTTACTCCCACTGACAGGTATAATACAATGACATACAAAAGTGTTATAGTGTATTAGACAGTGAAATCAAATGTCTAGAATGTAAAAAAGAAAAAAAAAAACTGTAAAGAAAAAAGGGAAAAAAATGTATCACCCCATCTGCAAGAACTAAAATATAAAAGCCAAAACGAAATATATAAATAAAGGATTGTCATAAGTGTGCTCAAATGCAGAATGAGATAATGGCTTTTATACTGCACAGTAAATATTATAAAAACAAAACGCTAAAAATTTTCTCCTCCGCAAAAACCTAATATATTCTAAGTACCCCAATTGTGCCATTGAAAACACAAACCTTCTTGCAAAAAACAAGCTTGTATGAGGTTTTGTCAGTAAAAAAAAAGTTATTGGTTAAGTAAAGGTTAAGAGTGGTAGAAGTAGTCAAGTTGAAACTCAGACTGGCCCACAAGGGAGTAAGGGAAATTTCCAGTAAGCTCCTTATAGGGTAGATCTTGGGTTGCTTTTCAGGGAGAAAGGCTGAGAAAGAGAGGCAGAGTACAAGAGGCAGATGTGCAGTATATGCAGTATTGTGTAGTAGCTGTAGGGTGAGCACTGCAATATTCTCCACTGTAATCACAGCAAGATTTGACATCCATTTGGTCAGTTAGAGTATTACTTGAAACTGTTCAAGAATGCCCCTCACATCCATTTTATTAATCTTTGGTACAGGTAGGCCCAGGTCACTTTAATTCCACCTCAACTGTAAAAAAATGTCAGATAAAAGAGGAGACAGAGATGGTTGGTAACCAAAAGAAACGTATGTGCACTCAGAAGAGATAAAATCTCTCTTATCTCCTCAACATAGGAAAATAAAAAAAGCATGTATGTGATTAAAGTCTTCATTTGCCTTTCTCTACATGTTGAAAGTGTCACGATGCACGCTGCATTCCCCGCTCAGGACCACAGGGGTGCTCATGTCGATATTCAAGCCTCTAATCCCCCTGCCAGTTCCTGCTCTGATCCCGGTTCCTACCTGTAAGTGGCGCACACACCCCACCTAGGGTGTACGCTGGCTCTCTCAGATTTAAAGGGCCAACGCCTTTTTCCCTGGCCAATGGCTGACCACCACCGTGGACTTAAGGAACTTTCTGCTTTTGCTCCGAGTCAGTACACTTATGTTTCTTCATCAATCCTGACCTCTGCATTGCTGTCCTGTATGCTATTTGCTGTGATTCCTACTGATGTTCCTGCCTGTTACATTACTACCGTCATCTGTTGCACCTGCTGAGTTCCGCCACCTCTGTGATCACCGCGGACGAGGATGATATAGGTTAAAAACAGCACGACAGGGAGCAGAGAGTAAGGGGCCCCCAGATTACACTGGAGCCCGCCGCAAGACCAGAAGGACTTCACTGTGGGGAACCCCCAGGTCGCTACCCCTGACATAGCTACTCGCGGTGACAGCCGATGTGCAGGACAAGGGACACCGGGTACTGTCAGAGGTGACTGGACACAGCAGGTGTAGCTGTAGATGGGTAGCAGGTACCGAGCAGGTAACCTGAAGGTACAGCGGTGGGATAACAGCAATACATTAGCAGACTGGTGCAGCAGCAGGAACAGCCGTAATGCACAGGTAACGCAGGGTACTGGAATAGCAGCAGCTACATAGCAGACGGGGGTCAAGCTCTATGAAGGGCATCAATGAACTGACACTGAGGCAGGGGTAGAAAGTTCCTTTTAAAACAGGAGGTCACAGGTCAAAGGCTGGTAACTGAGATACTATCCCATTAAATTCTTGTCCACTGCTGCGTGCGCGCCTTAAGGAGTGTACACGCACAGGACGCCAAGGGGCGGGAGCGAGGACAGGTGAGCTATAACTGCCGGTGAACATCGCTTCCGCCAGCACAGCAGTGGGGACAGGAGCCAGGACAGGTGAGTATCTTGCAGGGTACTGAACAGCAGGTAAACAAGCCGCTGGAACTCCCATACAGGGAGCCGCAGTGGTGACAGAAGCAGGGGCACAAACACGTCCGCGGTCCTAGGCAGGGGCCGCAGCATGAGCTGTGACACTTACTAATTCCAGTGAACAAATCAATAACAAGAAGTCAAGCCATTTGGATGACATATAAATGATTTATTGCTGTACGAAAATATAAGAGCATAAAAGTAAAAAGGTAAGGTAAAGGTTTACAAAAGCAGCTATAAAGCACTAGAGCAGTTACAATTTAAGTACCGGCTGTTGTAAATTTTCTTGTGCCTATAAGTTATGCTTCTGTTCATTCCTTTCCACCTCTTTTGGAATAAGTATATGGGTCACTATATTAATGTTTCTCAATGTCAATAAAAAATATTCATCATTAACCCCATCCTGCTAGCCAGTCCCGCATTCCAAGAGCCATAACTTTTTTATTTTTCCATTTACATAGACATACGAGGGCTTTTATTTTTCTGGACAAGATGTACTTTTTAATGGCGTCATTGACCGCACTATAGAATATATAGGGAAACTGCAAACAAATTGTAGGTGGGGTGAAATGTTAAGAAAAACTTACTTGTTTTCTTTTTATGACATTCTTTCCTCAGTATAAGTTATGTGTTATCTATATTCTATAGGTTGATATGATTCTGGAAATACCAAATAAGTAGAATTTTTGTTATGTATTAGTACTGTTAAGAAAATGCAAATATTTTCTATGTCTTAAATTTGCACTACAGCGCCATTTTCTGCAACCAATAACTTTTTTGTTCTTCCATCTATTGACCTGAATGAAGGCACAATTTTTACGGGCTGAAGTGTATTTTCTATCGGTAGCATTTTGGGATAGATTGCACTTTTTTAAAACATTTTATTCCAATATTTAGGGGACATGACATGAAAAAAAAACGCTATTTTCGCATGTAGAATACATTTTTTCTATGACTTTCAATGTACAAAATAAATGAGGTTATATTTAATGTGATTTAAACTTTTTTTTGAATATTTTTTACTTCATTTTATACTTTCATTTATTTTATTTTTTGCACTTTCACTCTGATTCTCCATTGTAAATCTAGCACTTCTTGCCCTTCATCTCTCCCGTACACCCTTATAGATTGTAAGCTCTTGCGAGCAGGGCCCTCACACCTTGTGTCTCATCTGTAAGTACTTTTAATGTGTAATGTCTGTACGTTTACCTTCCAAATTGTAAAGTGCTGCGGAATATGTTGGCGCTATATAAATAAAGATTATTATTATTATTATTATTATTATTATAGGGTACTTGACCACGAGGGGGCGAAATCATCAGTAGGCTCTTCTTCAGAAGGGTGTTCAGAGATGGAGGTTTACTTCTGGCTTGGGGCAGCAAATATGAGGCACTCCCTGTGTAAGAAACTCCTGTAAAAGAGGAAAAAGCAAGGGAGACATTTGCTTGGCTCAGAACACAGTGCTCAGCTCTTACATCACACCAAGCCTGCCCAGATTAAACATCGTACCGCACATTCAATAAGAGTAAATCAGATGCAAGTAATACAACCCCAGGCATCAATTCATAACCACCCAATGCGCGTTTCACAAGGAAGCTTAGTCAGGGGTATCTTCCTTGCCAAACTCGCATTCGGTTGTCTCCTGGCACCATTTGGTCTGTATCCCCTTTTCTTTGTTTATTTGATGACTGTGCATAGTACTATATGTCAGTATCTCAATATATAAATATTTTCTATATGAATTGATGTTGGGATTGTATTACTTGCATCTGATTTACTCTGAGTGAACCTATGGTACTATGTTTGCTCTGTTTCATATTGGGATACTTACCTTGTGGTAGTGCCTTCAGTACTCCAGCACCGCTTTTTTATTGTTTTTTTATATTATCTCTATATGTGTATATTGTAATAAAATTCATCTTGCGTTTACTATATTGTTTTGGGAAGTGTTTTGTTTATAAAGTTTTATCTATCTTACTTTTCTGAGTGCCGTGGAACCCCTACTCTTAACTATTGGGGACCACTAAGGTGGCATCCCTTTCCACTGAGCACCTAACCTCTCCTGAGGTTATAGCATGACACATGATTTTCTTATGAAGTGGATAATCCCTTTAATTTTCTCACACTTTACAGTCTCTTATTGCCACTTTCTCGCAAATTGCTTATTTACTGAACAGTTATAAAAGGAAAAGGTATAACTATTTTAAAGAAATCCATATTTCTAATCAAATGTAGAACAATTCTGCATGAGATATTTCAAATGCATCACTGCTCAGTTATTTTTTCTGCCACAAAGTGCATTCAATTTCAAGTCTCTAAACCAGGAGAAGTCATACATATACAATGCTCTCTGCAAAATCAACGTCAGCTATGATTTTATTATAATGAAAGTGCAGAAAGCCTCCCTAATGTAATGAATGCACGGTATTTTATGGGGAAAAAAACAAAATTGGCTTGTCAGAATTTGAAATGTTAACAGGCGCAGTTCACCATGTACCTGACTCAGAAGTTGTTAGTTTAGATAAAAACAAATCATTGTTATTTGGCAATTCATCTTGCATTTGTCCTTGAATGTTGTTTCATGATTTTCACACAGTCTGTTAAGCAGTTTCCTGGGTAACTGTTAGCATTTTGTTTCCACCTTTACTTTAGGCACAGCGTAACTACATGGGAAATAAATATTGCTTTTTTTTCCATTTCACAGCCTTGCTTACTTGTTACCTTTTGTTAAGGGTTTTAGTTTTATAAATATATTTGTTTATGTTTTTGTAATGTTTCCTTCTAAAATGTGTGAATGCTACAAACAATAGTAATGCCATTGTACAACAATAACCTAATTTTCTATAAAGATTTGTACAGTAGTAATCGCTAGCAAAGCATACCTACATAATGTATGCACCCATTTTACACTTGTTATTAGAACAGCTGTGTTACACAAATAATGTACAGTACTGTGGCGCATTAGGGTGCATTCCCACGATCCTGGTAAAATACCGGTCAGATTTTCCAACTGGTATTTTGCCTTTTTTTGACACATAGGGCAACGCTTTGGCGGATTCAAGCCGCCTCCCTTCACATTCACATGTTCATGTTCTGCCCAAAAACCGGAGAGAAGAATGATTATGTTCTAAGTTTTTCATACCACCGGCGGTGTGAAAAAACCGTCCGACAGAAAATCTGTTCATTGGGAACTGCTACACAAATTTTCTATCAAAGTCTATGGAAAGTGTTACTTGTCGGTTTTCAGATGGTTTCTAAAACCGAAAATCATCTGAAAAACCGACCAATAATTATTTCCGTGGGGACAAGCCCTCACATTAAAGGGGTTTTATCATTTGAACTGTTCGTTCTCTATGAGATTGAATTCAAAATCCAGGGGCGAGTCTCTCCTCTCAGCAGGCGTGTCTCTCCTCACTGAAGAGCTGTGACATCATACTGTGTGAGGCAGGGGAAGAGGTAGGTTGTCTGGACAGAACAGATCTGCAGCCTCCTGCAGTATTCTCATGTGTCTGCAGAGCTTCAGGCTGGCTCCACAAGCTCTTTGCTGTGCTATAACCAGTTATACACACAGCCTGAACTGATGAAACACATGTGAGGAATGCACACTGCCCCCATCTCCTCTCCCTCTGTTATCTGGCAAGGGACTAAGATTGTGTTATAGGGAGGAAGCACAAGATGTAGCACTGTTATATGAGGGATCTATGAGTTAAACAGCCAGTAATTACCCAGATCATTCACCTTAGAGCTGAGAGATGAGTATACAGCCAGCAGCCCTCTCACATAGCTGGCTTTACTTTCGGTTTTAACAGCTCAGAGGGGAGTAAATGCAGAGTGTGCAGGCAGCCAATCACAGTGCAGGGGGCTTGTCAGAGGCGTTTCCTGTCTGGGGGCATGCCCCAACAGGCTGAATGAAATGTAAATTTTTCAAGAAAAGTAGGTCTAATATCTATGTACCTTGGTGGGAGGAGTTTAACATTTTTACGGACAATAATCCTTTATGTCGGGCATCGTGTGGTACGGCCGCTATATGGATGATATTGCCATAATTTGGTCTGGTGGTCCTGCGGCCGTGCCCCACTTTGCCCGACATTTAAACGAGAATTCTTGTAATTTGAAATTTACAGTTAATTGGCATCATAAACCATCTAATTTTTGGATTTGGTGTTGCAAGCTGACATTAAAACGGAGTCTGTAATTACTAGTACATTTAGAAAAGACAGCAGAAAAAAACACCATTCTTAGGGCAACTTCATGTCATCCTATTCATACAATTAAATCTATCCCAGTAGGGGAATTATATCGAGCAAAAAGAAATTGTTCTACTAGTGAATTGTATATAAAGGAAGAATCTAGGGTATGTGAACGTCTTCGGGACTGAGGATATCCTGAATGGATGTTGGGTCGAGCTAAAAATATAGTAAAAAATAGATTTAGGAGTCAGTTGTTGCATCTCCAAAAAGATGTGAAAAATAAGGATGTCCCAACATTTGTTACCACCTATAGTGAGGAATTTTCTCAAAACCATTATAAATAAATACTTACCAATTTTGGAACAAGATGATACTTTGCGATTGCTCCTGAAAGATGCTTTTTTCTCCGAGGATCATTTTGCTCCTGAAAGATGGCTGTAGATTTTCTACTAGAAAAACATCCACTTTATGGAGCCTTCTGTCCCCGAGCCCAATTCGTGGTTTTTTCAAATGTGTAAATAAATGCTGCAGTGTTTTACGGATCTGTTTTTGAGGAGTGAAAACTGCATCCGAAAAAGCGGATCCGGAAAACGCAACATCCGATACTTTATTTGGATCCGTTTACTATGCTTTTAATGGATCCGTTTTGTGGATGCGTTTCAGATCTCTCTCAGCAGCCCATTCACGATCTCCTGCTCAGCAGCCCATTCACGATCTCCTGCTCAGCAGCCCATTCATCAGCTGCCCTGCCCATTCATGTTCAACCGCCGATCCCACGATGCAGCCCCGCTCACCTCCGATGTAGCCCCGCTCACCTCCGATGCAGCCCCACTCACCTCCGATACAGCCCTGCTCACTGCCGATCCAAGCAGCCGACGATCCAACGATCCAGCCCCGCTCACTGCCGATCCATGGAGACGCCGATCCCACGATCCAGCCCCGCTCACCTCCGATGTAGCCCCGCTCACCTCCGATGTAGCCCCGCTCACCTCCGATGCAGCCCCGCCCACCTCCAATACAGCCCTGCTCACTGCCGATCCAAGCAGCCGCCGATCCAACGATCCAGCCCCGCTCACTGCCGATCCATGGAGACGCCGATCCCACGATCCAGCCCCGCTCACATCCGATCAAGCCCCGCTCACCTCCGATGTAGCCCGCTCACCTCCGATCAGCCCCGCCCACCTCCAATACAGCCCTGCTCACTGCCTATCCAAGCAGCCGCCGATCCCACGATCCAGCCCCGCTCACTGCCGATCCATGCAGACGCCGATCCCACGCTCCAGCCCCGCTCACTGCCGATCCATGCAGACGCCGATCCCACGATCCAGCCCCGCTCACTGCCGATCCATGCAGACGCCGATCCCACGATCCAGCCCCGCTCACCTCCGATGCAGCCCCGCTAACCGCCGATCCCCCTGCAGCCGCTCACCTCCGAACCCCCAGCAGCCGCTCACTGCACTTTTCGGATCCGCTTTCAGGAAGCAAAGCGCCGCCAATACATACCCAGAGTGTGGAGCGCTATTGGACAGGTGCCAAAAGCACCCTACATTATCTCCTATGGGCTTTCACTTGCGTAAAACGCAAGAGGAATTGACATGTCAATTCTTAAAGCGGATCCGAAAAGCGCAGTGCAGGAGAGCCCTCAAAAGCGCATCGCTGATCTCCCGTGAGAACAGCCATGCGCTTTTGCCATTGAACACAATGTTAATCACACTGACAATTGTTAGATCCGTTTTGCGGATCCGTAAAACGGATCACAAAAGCGTCGTGTGAACAAGCAATAAAAGAAATAAAAGGGAGCTTGAATGAAAGACCACATATCATTAAACAGTTTATCAACTGTAACACATCTTATGTGATATATTGCGTTACATGTGTTCTGTGTGACAAACTGTATGTTGGATATACTACAAGAAAGTTAAAGATTAGAATACAGGAACACATTAGGGATGCAATAAATTTACATACTAGTAATCCATCTAATGCTTCAAAACATTTTTTCTATGATCATGGAGGAGATGTAATCTGCTTTAAATTTTTGGGGATTGAAAGAGTTAATAAGCCGGTTAGAAGTGGCGACTGGAGGCGTGCGTTACTAAATAGAGAAGCTTTCTGGATTTTGTGCTTAAATACTTCCCACCCAAATGGTCTTAATTATAGATCGGACCTAATACTACATTATTGATGTTATGAAAAGTAAATAATATTTCTCTTTTAGATAATATAAAGTCTTTGTTTTTATTGTATGTTGTTGATAAACTTTGTTGAGGTATGACGTATAACGATGACTCTGTATATAAACTTTGCTATTTTGCATAGTGTTTGAACCATGATTGAGATCGATTAAGATCAAAACGCGTTGGTTGTTATCCTTGCAACTACCTGCCTTGTGATGTCCACTCTCTTTGGAATTAAATTTTTAAATTGTTTTGGATGAATAAAGCTTTGGAGAATACTTTACTCAAACCCAATGCGGACCTACTTTTCTTGTCAGATCCTGCACAGGAGCGGTGAGCTGTTTCATTCCCTCTGTTGAACGAAATGTCAGTCAGCCAATCAATGTGCAGGGGGCATATCCAACCAGGGTGTGTGTCAACTAGCCAATCACGTGTCCCGACTAGCAGCAGCAGAAATAGAAAACAGATTTACAGATTAGCTAATATCTGCTATACCAAGTGACAGAGGTAATGCAACCCAATTACAAAAGTGCTTATTTTTTTACTGTCCCCATAATCTGAGACATAATCTTTGTAACAATATAACCCTTTTAAGGCAAGGGTTTTCAATCAGTTTTACAGATGGTTTTCGGATTTGTAAACCAACTGTCAACCTTTCACATTTACTGAAATAGAAAATCCGTGCAGCAGTCCACTCTGCACAGGTTTTCCGCCGGACTTTTTTTTACATCGCTGGCATTCCTTAAAATCAGTTTTCGGGCAGAACATGAACATGTGGGTGAGAAGGGGGGCAACTTGAATCTGCAAACCGCGGACAAAAGCCATCCCCCTGCATACCAAAAAAAGACAAAATACCAGTCGGAAAATCGGACCGGTATTTTGTCTGCGCTGTGTAAAGCCTTTGAAAGCTCAGGCCAGCGGGCCCATGTGTTATGAGGCAGTGGGTGCCAGGCCCCCGGGGGAGAAGGGCCCCATAGTAATTGCCACAATTGCTCCACCCCGGTAATCCCACCCTCGCTGCTTCGAAATGGCAGTGTACTGGGAAATATTAGCCATGGCATACCTTTACGTCATAGTTAGAAGGTCCTTCCCACGAACTGGTGTAATACTACATTGCAGTAATGGCATGTGCACAAAAAGCTTGTGGGTGCCAGCTGTATTATTCAGCCAACACTCCTCCTTAATGGTGAGGATTAGAAATGACTCCAATCCCACCTGTTGAACCCAGGGGTGTCAAACTGCGGCTTCCAGCTGTTGGGAAACTACAACTCCCATCATGCATTTATATAATCTATAACAGTGGGCATGATGGGAGTTGTAGTTTCCCAACAGCTGGAGGGCCGCAGTTTGACACCTGTGGTTTAACCCCTTAGATATTGTGCTCAATGCTGGTGACTACAGCATCTAAGTAATTAGGCACAGGAAAGGGTCTCTCTTTACCACCCCATAGACACCCTTAAATTTCTTTGACAGGCATCATTTTCTATCTTGGTAAAGCAGCTGCCTTACCAAGTGGGACGATGGTGGGAACTCTGGGACCTGTAATTCAGTCTTCAATGGACAGGATGGAACTACCCTGTAATATTTGCAGACATTGATTTGATGACCGATTTTCTATCAAATACATGCAGCCCCCTACTTACATCGTTCTGACTTACATACGTCCCCTAGTTACAAACGGAGACTTATGGGGCGTGGCTGACATTCAACACTGAGTCACGCCCAATGAAAGCCAAGTGCAAGCATGCCACAGATGCACAATATATACAGAACGTTAGGTGAAATCTTCTAAAAAAGGGCACAGACAGCAAAACAAATGTAAAAACTATTCCCTGCACTGTCCAAAACTAAAAAAAAAAAGGAATTGCATTAAATAAATCTACCTGTTCCGACTTACATACAATTTCAACTTAAGAACAAGCCTACAGTCCCTATCCCGTATGTAACCCGGGGACTGCCTGTAATTGATTTGGTTTATGCAGCCTTAAATAGTTTGTCTCACTTCAGACACTGATTGCATATCACTAGGATATGTCATATATGTCAGATACTTACAGGTCTCAACTCTGGGACCCGCACCTATTTCGAGAACAAGCCCTGAAAACTCTCTGTTCTAAATGGAGAGGTGGTCGGGACTCTTCCATTGAAATCAAAGGAGTTCTCAGTATAGCCAAGTAGCGCCTTTCTGACATTGATCAAATTAATATATGGAGAACCCAGCAGCACAACCTAATTGGGAAAAGGAGGCACTGTCTCTGACCCCTGGTCCTCGGGGTATAAACTTGTAAAGCAGACAAAAAACGAGACAGCATCCTGTGGGTTAGAAAAAGTGGGAAAAACATTCTTTATTCCTCCATAACACCCAAAAATATGCATCTTGCTCAATAAAGACCTTTGTTTAGAAATGTTACATATGTTTTGGGTGTCAGAGAGGAATAAAGGAAGTTTCTTCTACTTTTTCGAACCCACTGAATGCTGTATTGTTTTCTGTCTGCTTTATCTGACATTCATGGCATATCCTAGAGACATAGCATCAATTTCTGAAATGAGATAAACCCTTTAACCTCAACAACAACAAACATGCAAACACCCAAGGCTGTGCCAAACACCAAAAGCTCAGTAAATGTTCATCCCTCCTTCCATTAAGAACTGGAGGTATTTACATCTCACTAATTAGCTTTAAGCATGTAGTTAAAGTTAAAGACTATTACCAAATACATTGCTGTTCCAGTGTTGCTTAATTTCAGATCTCCTGCTTGTATACACAAGCTTATCTACTTATCAACTGTCTGTCTATGCTCTAGCAGTGGCCAGGTTGTTGTTGTCACTTCCTACTGTGTTTTTTCGGAGTAGCTTGTTCTTCACTTTCTGATTCTATCTTTCTACTGAGAAAAACTTAAGCCCTTAGATCAGTGTTTCTCAACTCCAGTCCTCAGGACCCACCAACAGGTCATGTTTTCTGGCTTTCCTTAGCATTGCACAGGTGATTTCATTATGCTGCACAGGTGATTTTATTATGGTCAGTGCATTCTGTGGGAGATCCTGAAAACATGACCCGTTGGTGGGACCTGAGGACAGGAGTTGAGAAACACTGCCTTAGAGTTACTGACCTGGGTGCAGCCTTGTACCATCCCATCAGGTCTGCAGAGCACATTTATGTGTCATTACATAAAAGATAACAGTCACTCAGCAGCTAACATTGTGTTTTGGCAGCATGTAAGTTCTTCTCTCTCACTTGAAGCTTTCTGTCATGACAAATACAACTTTACTAACTCACATTGATAGCCAGGCTTGGACGGTGTCATTATTTTTCACAACCTCTCCATCAGTAATGTTCCAGTAACAAGCTGAGCTAGGAATAGGAGATAGCAGAGCTAAAATGTTAGTCAATGTTGTAGACCCACCCACAACCTGCACAGGAAATGTGAGACTGAATAGGCTGTAAAGAGTGAAAACAGCTAGATGAGACAATTTCTTTAGGGACCAAGGACAGGAGATTGTCGAACATTTAGAAAAAAAAATACTCTTGTCACATCTGTGCCCATTAGGGCCTTTGCGACATCTTCTATGCACAAAGTACGGCAGAGGATGCGCTGTTAGGCCATGTTCACACGGCTTATTTCGCAACGGATTTGCAGCCGTATTTACGGCCGCAAATCCGTTGCGAAATCAATTACAAACAAGTAACTGGCCGTTTTACATTGATTTTAATGGGAAATACGTGTTGTCGTTCAGACGACACTTATTTCCGTTCCGGATTGCGGCCGCAAAAACAATGTGCATGTCAATTATTTCCGGACGGATTCACCAACTATAATGAATGGGGATGGTGAATCCGTCGGGAAATCAGTTCCAAATACGTGCCACACTTAGTGAAGCTTATTTGCATCTGATTTGCAACTGATTTCGGAACCTATTTACGTCGGAAATCCGTTGTGAATCAGTTCTGAAATCAGCCGTGTGAACATAGCCTTAATCTCCCCTTGCTCTTCTAGTCTGAACACAGCCATAGACATCTTGACTGTGTTAATTATTTTCCTGGCACACCCATCTGCTGTTGCTGGCCTTGGCTGGAACCGGTTAATCAGTTAGAGTTGATTGACAGACTTCTCCACCATTAGTCTCTGTCCAGAATGCCAGGAAGCCGATCCAATAATGTTCTGGACCAGGTCCCTGACTTCCTATTTAATACCTCCCCTGACACTTGGTCCTTGCTGGCCATAGACTTGTCTGGATCTGGTGTGCACTTTATCTTGCTGTTTCTGGTTTATTGCTCTTTTGGCTACTCTTCTGACTCCTCTCTTACCTTACATTTTTGTACTTATTTGCCTGTTCTGGTTTTGAGTCGGTCCGTCGTACTTCCCTTTACTGTTTTGTCTTTTTTTTTTGTCTGTCTTTCCTTATGCACATACCTAGGGTAAGTACTGTTGCTCAGTTACCGCCAGTCATCTAGGGACAGGGAGGCAAGTAGACAGGGACAGACCATGTCGTCAATGGTCCAGTGTTCTCTGTCATTAGCCCAAGATAATGTCACATCCATCACACTGCAGCCAATCACTGGCCACAGCAGTCCCTAACTGTACAGCATGTAAGACAGTGATTGGCTTCAGGGTCACATGAAAGATGGACGTGGCGTCAGCAGTAGGGGGCAAGTAATGTTGGAGCAGCTGTGGCACTGGAGTGGCTAAAGCTTTAAGGCTATGTCTATACAGCTTATTTTAAAATACCATCGAAAATCCGACGGTATTTTAACATCGCCATACCACGGTTTTTGGCGCGGCCATTTTTTGGATTTGCCGCCGACCCAATACAATGACTGTATAGGAATATGACAGGGATCCGGCAGAGGGACAGCAGTTTACAAATCCGACAGTAGAAAATCTGTGCTGTGTAGACTACAGCACAGATTTTCTATTGCAGTCTATGGGGCACTGGTTTCTCAGTGGATTCTAAATACTAAAGACATAGCCTAAAGGTGAGTATAGTTTTTTAACATTTAATAACAGTTCTGGGCAATGGGGAATTTTTTAAAAACCTTGGATGTACCATTTGTTAAAGAGGAAATGTGAATGAGGATAGAGCCTTTATGGGGAGCACGTGCTATTTGACGTATGTCTTACCTCAGGAAGGAAAACTCTGGGTAGTTTGCAAAATGTTTGTTAGTATTTTTTTTTGTTATCCCCTTGAGTCAGTTTTTAATAGATTTTTTCATCTAGAAATCCTGAGGTCTGCAGCATGCACTCCACTGACCTCCTGTTATACGTTAACTTTCTCACATATTTATTCTCTGATGTTACCTCCTGCCCCAGAAACAATTAACAGGCAGGATAACATTTATGCTGCAGACAGAAAAGTTCAACCAGTCTGTTTTCCCTCTGCCCTTGTTCAATATTGCAAGCTGACAACACCTGGAAATAAAGGAGGAGAGAATTCAACCCCTTAGATATTAATGCTGATATTGAATCTACACATTTCAACACTATTTTAACTTTTTTAGCTAAATAGGCAGACCTGCAAATGAAATTAAGAATTTAAAAGACTCCTAACTGCTTGGAAATGGCAGTGCACTGGGAATTGGCATAAAATTACAAAAAATTAGTGACCCTAGTTCACAAGCACAGATGAATCATTAAGCCTGTACAGATGGGGCAGCGGTTGAGTCACGGGCTCAACTGCGTGTGCACTGCCTCTCTCCGTGATCATAAGGCAGTAGCGATCAGTTAGATGACTTGTTTCAAGAAGTAACTGTACATAAACATGGGTAAAGGATGTGACAGAGTGGCAAAAAGGGGCAATCGTGTTTGGCCGTGCCCATGGCCATACGGTGAGTGAAGTTACTGGATTTGTTGGTGTTTCACAGAGGACTGTTCAACATGTCTACAAGCAGTGGTGTAATACATGTGGCCACGAAAAACACAACATCAGAATTGTGGTCGGAAAAGGATCCTAACTGAGAGGGACAGGAGACGAGTTTCACAGCTTGTGGATCAAAATCACTTCCAAACACAACAGGAATTGCTGAAGTCAGTGAATGAAGGTCCTTCCCAACCTGTTAGCAAGGGAACTGCATTCAATGAACATTTGGAGTCGTTCACCCCGCAAGAGGCCATTGCTCACACAGGCACATAAAGGTGCACATCTTCAGAGGGCTAGAAATCACCAAACGTGGACAGTAGTTGACTGGTGGACTGTAATGTGGTCTGACAAATCACGTTTATGCCTTTATTCCAATGATGCACGTCGTCGAGTGCACCGAAGGCCAAATGAAGCATTTCGTCCTGGATGTGTGCAAGGTCAGGTTCAATCCGGAGGTTCGTCTATGATGTTTTGGGGGTGTTTTTCTTATTATGGATGCGCCCGTTCACTGAGGTGACCACCAACATGAACTAACATTCTGGAAGATCAGGTATAGCCTTTCAGTCAACATTTTCATCGTGAGTATTGTCACGGTCCGTGCCACGTTCCTGTCCTTACGCTGCGGCCTCTGCTGCGAACCGCAGTCGTACCTATGTTCCTATCGCAGATCTGGTTCCTGTTGCAGTGTCGCTGTGAGCACTCCTGTAGCCCCTGCTTACTCACCTGTGATTGCTGTGCGGCTTTCTCTTGCTGGCCATGCTGCTCCTCCATCTTGGCTGCTGCCCTATTCCTTGTAGCTCTATAGAGGGCGGCGGACACATCTTCCCTTTCTTTATTCCCACAGTGTGCAGCAGGGTTGGGTTTCCTCTGCCTATCCCCTTCCACCTGTGGGTTTATAAGCCTGCTTCTCCTCACACTCCCTGCCTGATCCTTGTTGTGTCTTATTGTAGTCTGTTGCTGTGTGGTTTCTGATCTTGGTTGTTAGCAGTCCGGTGTGCTCATGTGGTCTCTTTGTCTCTGTCTGTGTCTTTGTGAGTTTCCTTGCCTTGTTCTCTGCCTGTGTTCCTGCCCTGGTCATGCCTTGGTTTCTTGCCTGAGTTTAGCTTAAGTCTCTGCTTATGTTCTTGGTGTCTTCAGTCTGTCTATTTATTGTTCCCTTTACCTTTTGCTTATCCTCCTGTTTGGCATCTGTTTTGTCCTGTCTTTGTTTGTACCTGCACATATTTACTTCTTGTCTGCTTTGTCTCTGTTCCTATTCTGTTGGTGCCTAGCCTTGGCACTTCTGGCCTTTCTGGTCAGCTGCCGCTGCCGGGGACTGCTCTGGGGTGGCGCCTGGTGGCTGTTTGGGTCAGTCAACCTTACCACCAAAGGCTCTGTGAAGATGCCCATGCCCTATGGCCACTTGGTTACGCCCCCTCGGAGCAAGCCCGGCAGTGGTCCAGTGGGTCCACTACCCACTTTCCCCGCTCACCCATTGCAGTAGGATCAGGTCATGGACTCCGCTGACATTTTGCCCTCTGTTTTCTTGGTTTATGTGCAGGTCTTGTTTGTGGCTATTCCTTTTTTTGTGTGTGGGAGTGTTTTTTGGCAGGTCTTTTGGCCTAGCTCATGGTCCAGCCAGAGCATCCGTTTGGCCTAGCTCATGTCCAGCCCAGAGCATCCGTTTGGCCTAGCTCATGGTCCAGCCCAGGGCATCCGTTTGGACTACATCCATGGTCCAGCCCAGAGCATCCGTTTGGCCAACTCATGGTCCAGCCCAGAGCACCGTTTGGCCTAGCTCATGGTCCAGCCCAGAGCATCCGTTTGGCCTAGCTCATGATCCAGCCCAGAGCATCCGTTTGGCCGAGCTCATGGTACAGCCCAGAGCATGCTTTTTGCCTAGCTCAGTGTCCAGCCCAGAGCATCCGTTTGGCCTAGCTCATGATCCAGCCCAGAGCAACCGTTTGGCCTAGCTCATGGTCCAGCCAGAGCATCCGTTTGGCCTAGCTCATTGTCCAGCCCAGAGCATCCGTTTGGCCTAGCTCATGGTCCAGCCCAGAGCTTTCCGTTTGGCCTAGCTCATGGTCCAGCCCAGAGCATTCCGTTTGGCCTAGCTCATGGTCCAGCCCCGTGCATCCGTTTGGCCTAGCTCATGGTCTAGCCCAGAGCTTCCGTTTGGCCTAGCTCATGGTCCAGCCCAGAGCATCCGTTTGGCCTAGCTCATGGTCCAGCCCAGAGCATCCGTTTGGCCTAGCTCATGGTCCAGCCCAGAGCATCCGTTTGGCCGAGCGCATGGTCCAGCCCAGAGGATCGGGGTGGCCTAGCTAGTGGTCCAGCCCAGAGCATCCGTTTGGCCTAGCTCATGGTCCAGCCCTGAGCATCCGTTTGGCCAGCTCATGGTCCAGCCCTGAGCCTTCTGAGTCCCCGTGGCTTACGGTCTCGCCCTGAGCCTTCTGAGTCCCCGTGGCTTACAGTCTTGCCCTGAGCCTTCTGAGTCCCCATGGCTTACGGTCTCGCCCTGAGCCTTCTGAGTCCCTGTGGCTTACGGTCTCGCCCTGAGCCATCTGAGTCCCCGTGGCTTACCGTCTTGCCCTGAGCCTTCTGAGTCCCCGTGGCTTATGATCTCGCCCTGAGCCTTCTGTCCCCATGGCTTACGGTCTCGCCCTGAGCCTTCTGAGTCCCTGTGGCTTACGGTCTCGCCCTGAGCCTTCTGAGTCCCCGTGGCTTACGGTCTCGCCCTGAGCCTTCTGAGTCCCCGTGGCTTACGGTCTCGCCCTGAGCCTTCTGAGTCCCCGTGGCTTACGGTCCCGCCCTGAGCCTTCTGTGACCCCTGCGGCTTACTGCCCGCCCTGGGTTCCCCTCCCATTTTTCCTAGTGCCCCGTTTGTTCCTCCTGTGCACCTCCATTTCATAGGTATTCCCGGTACTGGCTGTGCAGCCTGTAGGTGGTTTTGGGGTTGCCCCCGGATTGTTTCGGTCCCCTGACCTAGGTGGACTTTCCATTTTTTTGGATTGGAGGAGGAGGGGGCTTAAGGAGGGGGGTACTGTCACGGTCCGTGTTACGGTCCGTGCCACGTTCCTGTCTTTACGCTGCGGCCTCTGCTGCGAACCGCAGTCGTACCTATGTTCCTATCACAGATCTGGTTCCTGTTGCAGTGTCGCTGTGAGTGCTCCTGTAGCCGCTGCTTACTCACCTGTGATTGCTGTGCGGCTTTCTCTTGCTGGCCATGCTGCTCCTCCATCTTGGCTGCTGCCCTATTCCTTGTAGCTCTATAGAGGGCGGCGGACACATCTTCCCTTTCTTTATTCCCACAGTGTGCAGTGGAGTTGGGCTTCCTCTGCCAATCCCCTTCCACCTGTGAGTTTA
Organism: Phyllomedusa bahiana; assembly: GCA_025379985.1. NCBI lineage: Eukaryota > Metazoa > Chordata > Amphibia > Anura > Hylidae > Phyllomedusa > Phyllomedusa bahiana. The sequence goes on from JAODAL010051378.1 coordinate 19,999, forward strand.
TAAGCCTGCTTCTCCTCACACTCCCTGCCTGATCCTTGTTGTGTCTTGTTGTGTCTTATTGTGTCATGTTGTGTCTTGTTGTGTCTTATTGTGTCTTATTGTAGTCTGTTGCTGTGTGGTTTCTGATCTTGGTTGTTAGCAGTCCGGTGTGCTCATGTGGTCTCTTTGTGTCTCTGTCTGTGTCTTTGTGAGTTTCCTTGCCTTGTTCTCTGCCTGTGTTCCTGCCCTGGTCATGCCTTGGTTTCTTGCCTGAGTTTAGCTTAAGTCTCTGCTTATGTTCTTGGTGTCTTCAGTCTGTCTATTTATTGTTCCCTTTACCTTTTGCTTATCCTCCTGTTTGGCATCTGTTTTGTCCTGTCTTTGTTTATACCTGCACATATTTCCTTCTTGTCTGCTTTGTCTCTGTTCCTATTCTGTTGGTGCCTAGCCTTGGCACTTCTGGCCTTTCTGGTCAGCTGCCGCTGCCGGGGACTGCTCTGGGGTGGCGCCTGGTGGCTGTTGGGGTCAGTCAACCTTACCACCAAAGGCTCTGTGAAGATGCCCATGCCCGATGGCCACTTGGTTACGCCCCCACGGAGCAAGCCCGGCAGTGGTCCAGTGGGTCCACTACCCGCTTTCCCCGCTCACCCGTTACAAGTATGTTGTTGTTACCCCTATTTTTCAATATGACAAGAGTAAAGTTCATCGGGCTGGAAAAATATGTGCCTGGTTTTATGAACACTCACACACCCTATTACATCTCAATTGGACTGCAAAATCACCTGACTTGAACCCCATCGAAAATCTGTGGAACATGTTGGAACAGCAGGAAAAACGGCAACATCAGCAACACCGCAATTAGAGCAATCAACTATTCAGCGAGTGGCTTAAACTGGATGCGAAGTACCTGCAAAACTTTGTGGACTCACTTCCTAACCAAATCCAGGCAGTTATTAAGACCAGAGGCGTTACACAATATTAAATGAACATTTTCATCATTTCTTTAGGGGTGACTTATTTTTTGAAAGGTGAGCTTATTAGCCATTAAATACTATTGCACCATGGTAAGTAGGTCCTTCCCATGAACTGACATCATAGCAAGGGTGTCACTGGGCTGTTTTATCTAGGGCTTGTGCCCCAGATAAAATGGCGGCTGCCCCAAACCAAGCCTGCAGTTGCTGGTGAGCCCCAGACACCGGCGAATATTGTCAACTGTCTTCATGTCCTTTCATGACACAGCCAGCATTGCTTTGCAGCCTAGTACTTGCCGGGATTAGTGTCCTGGGGTAGGGAGCATTGCTTCATACAAAATGCCAGAAGAGCAAGGTGGTCAGTGGGGGAACAGGGAGAGGTCTTATGTTACTTTTTTATAGGGGCCTACATAATTCCTACCTACTGGGAGGCTATATACCTAAGGGGACCTATATACCTACCGAGTTACCCTAAAAAATGGACCCTTTTTGTGATCGTCTGCTTCTGGTGTGGCTGAAGGCTGATATTTTTAGAATCGGAAGAGACCAATATCTATGGACCTCCCCATCCTGATATTATCAGGCTGCAGCTGCTAGATTTATCTTGGCTGGCCATAATTTGTTTCTGGGGTTTCCCATATTTTTCATAACCAGTCAAGATAAAAGCAGCAGCTGTAATGCCCCAGTTGGCAACAGGGGTATTATACTACTAATTTTCCCCCCTAAAGGCCCTATATAGCAATATTGCATCCTTTATGCCTACAGTAATAATACCTCTTTTAAGCTCCTGATTGACATTGGTCCCACTAAGTAATGTCAACTCTGTCCCAACTTCGTAATAATGCCTTATTTGTACCTGCTTCTTAGTAGTGTTGAGCGATTACGTTGGCTATCGACATCGGGCGATAGTCGATAGTCGGCCATCATCGATAAGGTTTTTCGATAGTGAGCAGTCGATTATGAGCGATGACCATTAAAGTCTATGGGAGAGCAACAACACATTCATTCTTACACCCAAACAGGGCTGGAGAAGCTGGAATTAACATCCACAACAGTCAAATGGATACGTGCTACATCTTAGGCAACACACTTAGGTTATAAAAGCCACAGAAAAAAAGTCACAGACCATTCACTATCCCTGTCTTGTACCACAGCATGACCCTTAAACCTGCATCACCCACAAATTAAAAAGTGCCAGAAGGCAGTATGATTTGAACCATCATCTTACTTGAACTGGACATTGAATATCCCTGTCCTGGAACGCAGCATGAGCCCCAAACCTGCATGACCCCCAGATTTAAAAGTGCCGGAAAAAGGAGTCTTTCAACCACCATTTTAGTTTCACTGGACATTGACTATACCTGTCCTGGGCCACAGCATGAGCCCCAAACCCGCATAACCCCCACATTTCAAAAGTGCCGGAAAAAGGAGTCTTTCAACCACCATTTTAGTTGAACTGGACATTGACTATGCCTGTTCTGGACCACAGCATGACCCCAAAACCCGCATGATCCATGCTGACGATGCTGATGACGACATTTGTGGCCGTCTAGATGCAGGTTGCATTAACCACTGAAGGACAGATTGGCAACGATGTTCGTTACTTAGATTCACAGGGCCCTGACCCAGCGATGACAGGCCTGACGGTCCTGCAACTGACGATCTGCTGGCATGCGTGTTGTCGCCAGCACTGGAAGGAGCACCTTCTCTCGTACCTCTACCTCCATGTGCTAACCCCCTCTTTGCTCGCTTACCACCTGCATTTCGCTCCATGTTCAGAAATATAAAAATTTGAGAAGGTATGGAATAGTTTTGGAAAGTCTCTTATTAAAAGACGGCAAATCACAGCTATTCTCAAATCCCTCTAATCAAAACAAAATTGCTGGATTCAAATTTAACTGCAAGGTGTCTCTATCAACAAATCTGGACTGGGCAAAAGTGCAAAAAACACATATCTGTTATGTTTTCGTATAATACACAGTATTTTTTGCACCTTTCAATTCACCTGTGGTGACTATAGAATTGCTGTTTTAAGATTTACGTGGATGCTGCGTCAATGAACAAAGCTGGGTGCGCAAAAGTCAAAAAACACGTATCTGTTATGTTTTCGTATGATACACGGTATTTTTGGCAACAAACACCTGTGCTGACTACAAGATTGCGGATTGTAATTTAACTGCAAGGTGGATATATCAACACAGTGGAATGGATAAAATTGAAAATGAACACCTATCTGAAATGTATACTGATGAATAAAAAGTGAGTTTTGCACCTAAGAAAGAGACCTGCAGTTACTAGAAATGATGTGTATCTAATATAAGTTCAGGCTGCCCAATATCCAGGAAATATTTCAATAGCAAACTGTTAATAATAAAGCTATTGCAGTGCAATGTCTACACTAAGTCTTGGTGAACTTTATCCAGTGTTCTTTATAGATAGAGCTTGTCTGTGTTCGCCCGCGGGCCCCCCCCCCCGCGCGCGCCCCCAGTGACTTTACAGCGGTAGATGCTGCTTTAAAATTCTCTAGCTAACTACTTTAAAAACTTCAAATCTCTAATCTAACTAAATTGGAAGGATCAACTAATAGTAGAGGTTTCTCTGTATAGAAATAGACTAATTTCGCTGAGCTGTTTGGCCACAGGCAGAGCGCATGTCTTATTCCTATGAGACGCTGAGAGACACTAAGGTTGAACAGGAAACGCTGTTCTATGTAATACAGGTCATGTGATTTTTCCAGCCCAAACGCAACCATACACATCCCAGTCATAGACGTCGCACACACATCTCACCTGCTCTATTCTGTAATCTGATTTGCTGGCCGCCAAAATTACAGGAAGCGCCGAAAATGGCGCGATCTTAATAGATCAGAGGTTCCCAACCCTAGTCCTCAAGGCACACCAACAGGTCATGTTTTCTGGCTTTCCTTAGATTTGAACTGGTGATGGAATTATTGTCTGTGCATTCTGCACAGGTTATATCATTATTTTCAGTGCATTCTGTGGGAGATCCTGAAAACATGACCTGTTGGTGTGCCTTGAGGACTGGAGTTGGGGAATACTGTAATAGATGATGCACAGATTTTAACCTTAATTATCGCATGATCTGGAAATTTCGATCACCATAAAAAACCTTGCCGATTTCAACTTTGTCGATAAAAATCGCTCAACACTACTTCTTAGTAATGATGTCCCTTCTTTTAATAATATTAATGCCCCCTTCTTTCTAAGTGTACCTCCTCCTCTGAATAGTGCCCTTCTTTGTGCCCCCTCCTTTTTATAGTGCACACTTTGTCTTTGTAGTGCCCCAGTCTCTCCATAGTGGCCACTCTCTTTATAATGCATCCTCCATTTTTAGTGCTCCTCTGTCTTTATAAAACCCTGTACACTTATAGTGCTCCTCTCTTTATATTGCCCACTCTGTTTATAATGCTCCTTTCTCTTTATACTTCCTGCCTCTATGTATACTGCCTGCCTACACTATGCCCCCTCTACATAGTGTCCCACTCTTTTCATAATACCCCCAATGTTCATAGTAACCCCTCTCTTCAAAGTGTTCCCACTTAGTTTTGTGTCCTACTGATACAGACCTTTGTGATGACATCTTCATGACAGCAAGTAATAAAGGGGACCTGTGGGCTTTTTAGGTAAGTGGAAGCAGGAGGGCTGCGGGTGGTGCACATGAAAGGTTTATAAAGATAAATGTCCTCCCTCCCAAATGATACATTTTATATAAATACTATATACAAATAGCTTACACACAATGGGCGACATGTTAGAAAAGAGGCATATTAAATGAGTGTATAGTGCAACCGAATGTATGAACCTGTCATATGTGGAATAATAAATCTGGTATGTGGTATGCTTTGCATAGCATATATTAGGGACGTAACTTAGGCGCATAGCTATGTGTCTTAGATGCATAACTTAGGCGCATTCAAATGTGTCATGCCTGGCAATAACTGCACCCAGTTTTGGCATATGACTGTTCATACATATATAGAATAGGGCTATGACAGGCTTTTTTGCGCAAAATACGCCAAAAAATAACACACCCCAAATCTTTAGTGATTTACCCAATGTTCTGAATATAAAACATCTAAATAACAGTCATACAGCTAACAAATATACCACTATACAAGGAGCAAATATTATCACCATAATGTTAATAGACAAAACCAGAATGTTAAGGTCAATGTTACCAAGAATACCACTATTCCAAAACCAAAAAAAACTGTTACACTATAACCACATATCACTACCACATAGTGACTGAATATTAACACCAATCTGTTACTGAGTAAAAGCCATTACACTATGACCAATATTACCACCATACAGTGCCCATACACTGGAGCATGCCGGCTGCATACAGGCGCTCTGTACATGTTTACATGATTACATTACAGCATCCAGTGACTCACTTGTGATGTCTTCTCTGATGGGAGTTTTTCTCTTTTTGTCTTCCTCTCGATCCAGCCCAAACCTCCATGATAACTGATTTTAGCCACAACTTGTGTCTGCAGAATTTACCCCAAAAATATTTTAGACTCCTCACTTTTCCAGAAGCTTCCTACCTATGCCCCACCCATGTGTAAACTCCCCATCCATAGAGACCTTAATGGTTCTTATGGCCCCGTTGTGCCACAAAAAAGTAAAAGTACCTCCAAACAGTAAAATTACCTCTCCCCCTCCACTTGCTGTTTGTGCACCTAGTTTTAGTCTTCTTTTGTGTCTCTATATAAAAGGTAGGTAAAACTACAATAAAGTACGGTAGATATGTACTCAATCATGCTAAGTAGGCAGATAGGTAGACCCCATTTAGGTAGCTAGACCACAATTAGGCAGAGAGACCCCCTCATAAAGTATGTAGGTAGGTTAGCCCCCCCATTTTATATTTCCATTGCCCCCTTTTTTTCTCCCCGCAAGGAAATGACCCAAAAATCCACCAAAACATTTGAACAGACTTCATGTTTGTGGAGCTGGAGAAATGCAGATACTAAAATAGTTGAAATTAGCCTGGACGCCAACCAAATGCAATAGCTGCAAGCAACTGTGAATTACAAAGCTGTTTTTAAAAATGTATTAGTATTCCAGTGTTACCGCCATGTGATAAGTGCACAAGCTGAGACATATATATACTGTATATATATATATATAAATAGTATATTAAAATGTATAAATAAATATATTAAAATAAAATAATAAAAGGTGTGGTGTGATAACTATAAATTAATATTAATGATATTTTTACTGAATGTCAATTCACTTTATTTCCTGAAACTGCTATATTATATTCTGTTTAATTTCCCTCTTTTTTTCATTTCTTTGCAGTGTAATCAATCAATTTGGGGTACCCCCCTTTTATAACTGTGACATATAATATGATAGATTTTCCCAGTGCATAAGGTAAATAAAATTACTAATCCAGCCTTACTGACTGACTTTCTTTGTTTTAGCTAGCGTAAATCTCATAGTTGAATGGTGCAGAATATAGCAGATTTGGGGTGTCTGACTCATCTTTACTGTCATAGTGTAGTAGTTTTAATTTCTGGCTACGCATCAGTCACAAAAACGTTATTTTATTACCAATACAACTGCATGTTAACGAAAAAGGCTAATCACTAGTTAAACAGAAAGATTAATCACATAATTATACCATCTGCTTTATGTGCTGCCTTCCAGAATCGAGTTCTGCAGTATTTTATTCCTTTTACATTTCTGTTGCGTCTTGTATACTGTAAAATGTGTCTATAAATTTCCATAAG
>JAODAL010051379.1:0-26711 GCA_025379985.1 Phyllomedusa bahiana
TCCGCAGAAAATAGTTTCGCTAAATGCCAAACACCAAAAAACGATGGGTTGCGCACCGATCGACTTTAAAATTCAGAAGGGCCGGGGCCCCATTTTTTGCCGCGGGGGCCTGATGGGTAAAACACGCCACGGGCGGACCCACCCCCGGCGCGTTATTTGGCGGAGCGACCCCCCTGCAAACCCCCTTTAAAGCCCCCTTTGGGACGTACTGAAACCCCCCAAGGGTCTTTAAAGGGGTTAAAAATTCCCGGGAAAAAAAGGATCTTTAAAAACCACCTTTTTTATTAGAACTGGGACATTGCCCAAACCCTGTCCGTACCGCAGTAAAACCCATTAAACCTGTCTGCCCAAACAGTTTTAAAAAGTGCAAAAAAAAGAGCCCTTTAAAACCACCATTTTATTTCAATGGACATTAAACTATACCTGTCCGGGGCCACAGCATGACCCCAAAAACCTGCACCCCCCCGGGGGGATTTAAAAAGGCCGTAAAAAGGGGGCCCTTTAAAACCACCATTTTAGTTAAACGGGAACATTGAAAAAATCGCCCCCTGTCCCGCAGTATGACCTTTAAAACCCTGCCCTGACCCCCAGATGAAAAAGGGCCAAAAAAGGAGCCCTTTGAACCACCATTTAGTTTAAACGGGACATTGACTATACCTGCCCCTGGCCACACATGACCCCCCAAACCCCTGCATAAACCCCAAATTTAAAAAATTCCCGGGAAAAAAGGGATTCTTTAAAAACCACCATTTTAGTTTAAAAATGGACATTGAAAAATACCTGTCCTGGGGCCACAGCAAAACCCCAAAAACCTCTTGACCCCCAGTTTTTAAAAATTCCCCCAAAGGGGCGGGGGCCGGGAACCTGATGGAGTAAAAAGACGTGCTTCACAGGACTCCTTAAAAAAAAAATTTCCAGAGCCATCTACATCATAAAAGCTCTTTTTAAAAATTTTTTTTTTTGCCCAACCGGGACACAGAAGTTTCCTTACATCCTGCTACCACCATTTTAAAGACAAAGAGATCTTCTATCCCCGAAAATTTAGGTGCCACAGCAAGGCTTTCTCCCCCCGGCCCGTCGGCCCCCGGGTCCGCCTGAAGAAAGGGACCGGGAACTGCACCTCTGGGGGGGGGGAATAAAGGGACCCGGGCAAAACGGGGCCAACATATCCCATCAACACTCGGGCCCCCGGGGGCGCCCCCCGGTAAATTACCCAACCCCCCTCCGGGGCCCCGGACGGGAAAAAAACCGCTTGGGGGGCCCCCGGGGTTTCCCAGCGGCCGCCATCTTCCCCCTCACTTTTACCTCCCTCCCCCCCTGCGCTGCAGCCACCGGAATTTTTCGGGGGGCTTGCCCGAGCGATCCCCTGGGGGTTTTCTACTGCCCCTGCGGCCGTTCCCCCCGGGACAGCTACCCCTTTAAGGGAAACGAAGATCCTGAGACACGCTATCCCTCTTTCCTGAAGCTTTGGGGGGCCCCCCCACGGGGTTTCCCAGGCGCCATTTTAAACTCCCCGCTTTTTCCTTCTTTTTTCTTTGGGAAAGGGCGGATCCCCCCCCCGGGGAACCCGTAACTATTCTAAAAAAGGGGACATTAACTAACGGGGGTAAACAGCCCCCCATTTCCCCCTTCTTTGCCCCGGCAAAGGGCGAGGGGCCCCGGGATCATAAAACCCACACCCGGGGCCAGCTCAGCCCAAAATTGCCCCGGCATACTGGGAGCTGAAAAGGGGAAAACCCCTAGGTAAAAATCTTGGGTTTTTTTTTAGGGAAAATCCTTTGTTGTGCCGGGCCCGGACCAACCTATCCAAAAAACCCGCAAAGGATCCTGGGCGGGGGGGAAAACCCCACAAATAGGGGAAATTTTCTCCCCTTTCTTCCCCTGTTTCCCCACCGGCATCCACTGCCACTCCGCCCCTTCCACATTTCGGCCCGCCCCGGTCCCCGGAAAGGCCCTTTTAATTTCCCCCCAACAAACCCACAAAAAACCCTTTGGCCCCACGGGTTTTGAAGATTCCCTAAGTTTTTCTGGAAAACCCAACAAATTTCCCACCTCTTTTTTGGGCAGCCTTTGAAGCAGTTTTTTTCTAAATTTTTATAAAATTACACTCCAATTTTATCATTCAAAACCTTACAACTTCCACACCTGCCAAAATTTTCCGCTCTAAGCAACTCAACTTCGCAGGACTCCCCCCCCTAGGACTTCCCCGGGAATAAGGGGGCCCGTTCCCCCTTTCCTTTGACTCTTTCCAAAAACATTCTGTAGCAATCCGAAGCCCAAAAAACCGGGCACCCTGCAAAATATTTTGATTAACCCAAATTCTCACTTCCTCCCGCTTTTGGGGAACCTGCACCCCCCAGCCAAAGATAAACCTCTCCTGGCTGTCAAGACCCCCGGGTTTTTATACCCACCACACGCCAAAAACCCCAATCTAAAAAGAAACTTACAAGAATCTCCTCTTGGGGGTTTCGAGGCTCGGGTCCGGGCGGGCTTTGGGACTGGGGAAATCCCCCGGGGGGGTTCCACTAATTAACCCCGGGGCTCACTGGCGACCCCCCACCCCTCTGCCCGGAGACCTGGGGGCCTCTTTTCACAAAACACGGCACAAAATTTTGATTACCTACCTGGAGCCCCAATTACCTCTGAACACGGGTTGAACTCTGCGGTTATACTGTAAATTATACATAAAAACTCCCGGGGAACTTTTTTAAAAAGGGCGGAGGGGGTTTTGGGTTCCAGCCGGTTTTTAGGGGTTGGGGATCACCTGGAGACCCAAACAATTGCCCTGGGGCTGCCCCGGGTACCCGCCCCCTGCCCGGGGAAACCTGCTCCCCTTTCTGCTAGGTACCACAAGTATTAGGGGTCATATAATCCTGAAGACAGACTGAGTGGCGCTCCTCAGAGGGTTTTAGTATAAAGTTTTGTAATTATTGATGTAACTGTAAATTACGAAATTTTAATTCTTTTTGAGCACATCCATAGAAAAACTCCCACAAAACACACAAAAAACCTGGAAAGGTTTCTAGAACCTTTTTTTTTCCCCCGGGCTAAATTTTTTGACCTTCGGGTTTAACATTCACAGCTGACCTAACAATGGGACACCATCCCCAAACTATTTTCTTTTCCTATTACTACCCTACATATTCTCTAAGTGCCATTTATAATATTTGTAACAACCCTTCTCCACTGTAAGCAAAGCAACACTGCCCTTCCTCACTACTAAGTCCAAAATACGTCGAGCATAATCTACTCTGCTCCACAATACGACATCACCACCTAGTCACACATCTCTAATACAGCTCTACATCGTATAGTGATTGCCCACAGAAAACACAAGATATAGATTTTTTACTTGGATCACAGAAAGACAAAATATCGTCCTAAAGTAAACTAGAGACTTACATTATCCCTACTACCATGGGATAAATCTCACTGACTGCTATGCCCTTGTAATAGCAACACTCACCTCAATTTTTCAACAGCTATTTTTGTGGACACATTTTTTTCGGGCCCCAACTAAAATCCAAATAAAAAATTTCCTAGGTTTTTTTACAAATACTTTTAACCTCCCAACAATAAAAGGGGCCCCCCTAAAAAAAATAAAGAAAAAAGGGAAAATCCTAAGCTTAACCCCATTTTTTTTAAAAAAACCGGAGAATTAAGGAAAAGTTTGGGGGGCGGGCGGGGGAATAACTAACGACCAACAATCTTTTAACTAAGCCCCTACCCTTCTTGGGCGGTGCGCTCTCGAACTACTGGTCTTTTCCTCATTCCCCCTTTACTCGGGGCCCCTGCAGAAATCACAAACTCACTTCAAACCAAACAATTCCCCCAATGAAGAAAATATGCCCTTTTTACCTATCAATGTCCAACCCAAAAAAATCTAAGACCATCCCCCTTGCTCCTGTTCTAGATTCAACTAACAACATCCACTCAAACAGGGGGGCGAAAATTTTTTAACCCAAAAAGCCCGGGCAAAGTTTTCCCCCAGATTTTATACAGAACAAAGGTCTGAAACCCCCCCCCGATTCTTTGGAAAAAATTCCAAATTTCAAAAACCCAAAAACATGTCCCCCCTCCTTTTTTAAAAGGGCCAAAGATGCGGGGCCCCTTTGTTCTTCTCTACAAAACTCCTTACAAGCAACATCTTTTAACGCTGAACACCCAAAATTTATGCCATAGGAACGAGTCCACCAATTTTAAGAATCAAAAAAAGGAGGAATTTTTACCCCCAACCCCTAAAAAATTAGAAAAACGCAAAAACAATGGAAAAGAAAAAGTTGGGCAAAATCAAAAAAAAAAATGGGGAGACCTTGAAACAGGAAAAAGATTAAATAAAACTCAAATTTAGAGGGAACCCTGAAACAAATTTTAAATTTAGGGAAATCCAACACAAACCCACAAAACCCTTTTCAAGACCCTGCTTCCAAATGTTTTTAAACAGGACTTTTAATTTTTGATAAGCTCATCGCTTCCTAAGGCCTTTTTCTCTTCCTGATAACCGTTTCCCAATGATGTCCGGGCCCGGAAATTTAATTTTTTCCAAAAAAAAAGATACATCCCCAAGCTAAACCCGAAAAACTCAACCCCCTTCCAACCCTACAAATCATAAAAATCTTCGCAGATTTTGTCGCAAAACACCAAGGCCCCCCAAAAAAATTCATCCCCAAACACTTTTGGGCCTTTCCCTCAAAACAACAAAACACCGATGGGGGTTCCCGACGAAACCCCTCGTACGGGAAAAATTGGGAAACTCCCCCCTTGAAACCCCGAAGCTGGGCCCTAAACTACTCCTTTAATGAAAAATTTCACCACCACCCCTGAAACATCCCCCCTTTCCCCTCCGTCTCTAATTACCCCAAAGAGGGTCCCAACCCTAAATTTAAAAGAATCCATCAAATTGTGCTTAAATTTTTACCCACCAAGGCATAAGTGTTTTCTCCCCCTCGATAAATTTCTTTTTATGTTTAAAAATTCTTTTTGCAAACCCTCCCCCCAGAGATTTTCCATTTTTCAAATGCCCCACTTATGGTTTCTATTACTGTTGTCATGTTTTTTTACCCTTCTTTCCCTTTCCCCCCCTTTTCCACCCCTGGCCACACCGGGAAATCTTACACTAAAACAATTTTATACACATTGGGTCTTAAATACACAGATTTAAACTTCCCCCGTCACAACCTATCCTCCACTACCTTTGGGGCTTTACATTGTTTTAAAAAACTTAGGGGGCTAAATACCCCTTCAAGCTTCCCAAGAAAGGAAAGAAGCTACTAAAATTTCGTTTCAATATCTTGCATCCCGGAAACCCCTCCTCCCAGAAACTCCCACAACTTTCCATAAACAATTTCCCTCCCTTGTTTTCCCCCGTAAACAAAAAAAAAGGAAGGGGCGCCATAGCGATCAGAGATACCTGGATACGTCCAATCAAACATATAATTGGGTCCAGGCATGTAGGTTCATAATTTAGTTAGCGAAATTAACAACTCAATTATATATGTAAACTTAGTGTTGAGCGATTGCGTTGGCTATCGAGACGATCGATTAGTAGTTAGTCGGCGCTAATCATTAAGTTTTTTCGATAGTGAGCATGGTTTATGCGCGATGACCATTAAAAGTCTATGGGAGAGCAACAACACTTCATTAATACACCCAAACAAGGATGGAGAAGCTGATGTTAACATCACAACAGTCAAATGTATACGTGGCTACATCTTAGGCAACAAACTTAGGTTATAAAAAGTCACAGAAAAAAAAGTCACAGACCATTTACTATCCCTGTCATTGTACCACCAAGCCTGACCTTAAACCTGCATCACCCAATTAAAAAAGTGCCAGAATGGCAGTATGATCTGAACGATCATGTTACTTGAACTGGACATTGAATATCCTGTCCTGGAAACGAGCAATGGCCCCAAACTGCATTGACCCACATTTCAAAAGTGCCGGGAAAAAGGAGTCGTTTCAACCACCATTTTTAGTTTCACTGGACATTGACTATACCTGTCCTGGCGCCACAGCATGAGCCCCAAACCTGCATGACCCCACATTTAAAAAAGTGCCGGAATAAAAAAGGCAGCATTTCACCACCATTTTAGTTGGAATGGACATTGACTATACCTGTACTTGGCACAGCATGAGCCCCAAACCTGCATGACCCTCTTTTAAAAAAAGCTGCGGGAAAAAGGAGTATTCAACCACCTTTTTAGTTGAACTGGAATTGACTATACCTGTCCGGGCCACAGCGATGAACCAGGGCCGGAGTTACAGTGGAGTGCGGTGAAAGCCAGGTGGCGTCCGCCATTATTTAACAACGACAGTTTAAAATGCCCTGATGACGCAGCAACGAAAACGGTCGTCTGCTGAAGCAGAGTGCGGAGGAAGCGGAGTGTGAGAACTCCAGCCTTCCTCTGTATCACAGTCAATACCTGGGTAGCCTTGCCCATCCGTTTGAGTGTGGGACCCAATTGAGCTTCACTGAAATATGGTGTTTAACGCTCCGTTACACACAGAGTGCCCTTTTTCTTGGCTTTCTTTTTCTCATTTTAACTTCAACGTGCTGGAGGAAATGGGTCTCTGTTACTTTCTTCTCTGTCCGTGTGCACCAACATCATGTCCTAGAATAACCTAATCTGGTCAAGTTTTCCTCGTACCTCCCTGAACAATTCAGAGGAATTTTTTTTAATGCTATTTTGTTCATGAAAAGATTTTTAGTACTTTAATTTTAGAAAACAATTTTTTAAAATAGGATGGAATCCCACATGATCTTTGTTTCTCTTATTTTTCTTTGTATTAAATGGGTCTGTCTCAAATACTGGGATTGTGATAGCTGATGTTTAAGGATCCTTGCAACAACAAGTCTTTGCAAATGTGTATTAATAGTGTCTACCTATTCTGTTTTGACAGCACCATCACCCATTGAGCCACTCTTGACAATTGTTGAGACAATGTCTGTTAGAAACAACATTTTTTAGAATTGGACCTGTTTAGTATAGCTGCATGTCACAGCAAAAAGCCCCCAAAAATTCATAGCTGACCTTGAGGCCAACCTTTGGTCAATTGTGAAGAACAAATGTCTGTTAGAAACAACATTTTTTTATAATAGGACCTGTAGTATTGCTGCTTTAAAGCAGCATGACCCAAAAAATAATTTTAAAAATGACTTCTCAGCCACTGTTAAAAATTGTCGAGGGAGAGAAATGCACTTAGAAGCCACATTTATAGGTCCAAAGGACATAATTGTAGCTGTATCTCACAGCTACATGACCCTAAAAAATTATAAATATGACTTCTCAAGCCACTATTAAAAATTGTGAGGGGAGAAATGCTACTTAGAAGTCAACATTTTCGTGTTCCAAAGGACCATGATTATTGCTGATTTTCTATCTCACAGAAACATGACCTCACAAACCATTGACAAGCGGGAAAACTTCTTAAGATAAAGTGAGTAAATGGAAATACGTGTTGTCATGAAAACTTCTTGTCTTTTACAGTCTCCTCACAGCAAAACCAGCAAACATGAATGTTGGGAAAAAGAGATAAAAATGTAGTAAGAAATGATATTTTAAAAAAAAGTTTTTCAGAGGGACCATTTCTGTTTGAAAGGATGTGAAGGTTAGACTGGGCAACTAATCGGTGCACCTCGGCAATTGGTGGCCACAACCTCATCAGAGATCCAATGCTTGTTTCATCTTGATGGAAAGTCAAAAGATCCACATTATCTGTGGAAAGCCGGATGCGTTGTCTGTAATGACTCCTCCAGCTGTTGCCTGAAAGGTATCCGTTTCAGATATGACGCGCTGCTGGGCAGGACAACACCTTATGGCGTGAGAGCAGTGGGACATTCGGTCCATTTTGGGATACCCAGAAGTACTATTGGGTCCAGAAACACATGCAAAAACATCGGTGTTGAGACAGCAGATAGTCGACTATGCACATGATCTTAAGCTGCCTGCTGTGTGTTGGCATGTTTTGTGTCCTGCATTGCATGGTCGGTGAGGTGGTAAACAAAGGAATAATGCAGAGGATCACACCATTAGGCTTCTGCCACCTTTGCATGCTGGCCCTACTGGCACTCTACACTGCGTGTCTCGTCGCTGATGTTGTTCCACCGTTGCATTTGGGGAACGTGAAGCAGACGCATAGATGTCTCCAGTTGATCAATCAGCAAAGTTCTCCATTTCCTGCATTTTACTCTCTATTTGGGTGGGTGGAAGGAAAGTGCTGATTTTTTGTTTTGTACGGGGATCCAGGAGGGTGGCACCACCCCGTAAATGTTTGGTTCCATTTTGGGGATGGCCTTAATGCGTGGATCATGTTGGTGGAATTGGAGCATCCAAGCCTCAAATGTGAGGAGATGGAGCCTTGATTTTCCCAAGCCATCTGGGTCGAGGGGCACTATCAAACTGATATTCCTCTTCTTACTACTACGCCTCAAATTCGCGCCACCCTCTTTCCATGGCAGGGAACGTCGGTAACATCGGTGTCTAGAATACCTCCTCCTCTCTCCTCCTCACCTCCGCTGCCTCGGCACTAGCTTCAACACTGGCCTGACTTGCCTAGAGATGATGAACCTGAGAGCTGATGCGCCACCTGCACTAGCTCTGTAGACCACGAACCACTGCCTAATGAGGACCGATGACATTGTGAAACTTGTGGGCCTTGTGGATTGACGGAGAGAAAGGGCTCCGTGTCCGATCTGTGCCGTTCTCCTCCTCGTCGCTGGCGGGACCTGTTGTTTTTCAGAGTGTCCAACGATCGTTTCCAGAACTAAAGATCCACAAATGATCATGCTGACAAGGGCATTGCCGCCTGACCATTTTGGTGGCTTCTTAAAAACTAGGCTAGGATGGTGACAGAGCTCCTTTCACATGCCTTCCACTCTGGTGGGTTCAAACCCCGAGGTCCGTACCCGCTGCTTTGTCAGGCCATGTGTCACTTCGTACTGCGTAAATGGCATTGCGTGCTGCCACAATCGCTGGAACATTGTGGAGGGTGGAATTTCCAGCGTGTTGCACGTCAACAAATGAGACGGTTTTGACGGGCTGTGGCCGAGCTGACGCTGCAACCAGCAAGGCGGGACGAGCTGGGTGCGAACGGCGGAAGTGCGACTCAGACCATCGAGCCTTCTTCTGCAGGCAGTCCAGACCCGGGTAGCTCTTAGAAATTTCTGACGACATGAGTTCATGAATGTGCCAGGCAAGGGATGTGCTCAGCCCTACCGATCTTTAGGAGTGGCCAGCAGATTTTGCCGTTATCGCACACCACCCTTGCCTGGCCACAAGGTTCTTGTCACCCAAGCCAGCGGCTCTGTTCGTTGCTTATAGCCGTCCACAGCTCCTGACCTGTGTGGGACGGTCTCCAAAGGCGATTAATTTCAACCGGCCCTGTGTCTCTGGGAACGTTGATGCCACCAGAGGACTTGGGGGGAAAGAGCCATGCACCATCCGTGCGAGTGTTTGAAGAGAGCGTGCAGCCGTGCCTGGAGAGCCACCGTTTCACCCACAGAGACATCCACCCAGCTCCCCTGTGTGCTGTCACAGGATGATATAGTGGCCCTTGGCTTTGTTACTAGTCCATGTGTCGGTGGGGAGCATGGACTTTTCCGGACAAAGATGCCAGGACACAACGCGCTTGAAACTTTTAGATGACACGTGGCTGGCCAGGCAGGGATGGCTTTTCTGGCAAAGAAATGCTCTGCTCGCATTCTGGTATGAGGGCAGCGTGGGCCATGAAGTGGCCGGGGGGGGGGGGTGGGGATAAAAACCCCAATCTGTGTCCACCAGACAGAAAGGCAACATCTTCCAAGGCCAAAAGCCTGGGCAATGCCGACATTCAGGCTTTTGGCTTTGGGATGGTTTGGGTTAAGTGTTTCTTCTGCTCCCAAACCTGGAACAGAAGGCGGGCTGCTAGACTGGCGCTGTACGGCGTTGCAGGTCGTCAAAACTGGCGGAAGAGACTGTTAAGGGGTAGGACTGGGTCTCTGTGGTGATGGTGTGGTGGGTACTTCGGGCGACGGTGGAGGCTGAAGCGGAGGCTGATCCTGATCAGGAACTCTGAGAGACATGGGCAGCTGAGGGAACGCTTGGTGGTGGCGGAGGAGGAGGAGGCGGTGACAGAGGGTGTGCAGTCGGTTGGGGCCCTGGAGTCGGTCCTCGGCCTTTTGTGGCCAAGTGTTCAATCTCATTTCAACTCATGCATTCGCTGCATGTGACTAGGACATGTTGGTGGTGGTTAACCACTTAAGGTTCTTGCCTTCTAACTTATGCGTTTCGGCAAAAGGCTGGCATATGACATCGCTGGGTGAATCCAGAGGCTTGCTCAAAGAAGGGCCAGCTTGAGAGGTCCTGACCTTTTTGACGCTGCGCGATTCAGCGAGGAGCGGGTTTTTGCGGTTGATCCGTGGCTGGCGGATTCATATCAGCGGATTCTTGCGACACGCCCTCTCCCTTTTTGTGGCCGGGACCGTATTGAACACTACCCCATCGTCTTCCTCCTCGTCCATGATGAAGCGCTCGCAAGCAGATTCTGCGGGAAAGACCAGGATGGATCCCGCAATGACGTCGTCATCTTCATCATCAACACAGGTGGACTTGGTCGTCATGATCTTTCTGCATCAGAAGCTGCGGAGCTACAAGCAAGGTTTTTGCCGATGACCGGCTTCCTTCACTCCTATGAGGCATCAGTAACTGGGCTTCAGAGCATAGAGAAAATAATTCTTTTTGGCCTCTGGATCTTTTTAACATGCCTTCTGACCCCAACCGCATTTTTGTCCTCAAAGAGGTCTTCAGAAAATGGATCTTTCACAGTCGGTGGGTACACGAGGTTGACATTTGGGCTGTTCATGTTGGACAGATGATGATGACGACATTTGTGGCCGTGACTGCAGAGGAGAGGAGGAAGACTGCTAGATGCAGGGTATGCATTAACCACTGAAGGACAGATTGGCGACGATGTTAGTACTGAGATTCCAACCGGGCCCTGACCCAGCGATGACAGGCCTGACGGTCTGCAACTGACGATCCGCTGGCATCGTATCGTTCGTCGCACAGCATGGAAGGAGCACCTTCCTCTCGTACCTCTACCTCATGTCCTACCCCCTCTTTGCTCGCTTACCACCTGAATTTCGTCCATGTTTCAGAAATATAAAAATTTGAGAAGGGTATGGAAGAGTTTTGAAAGTCTCTTATTAAAAAGACGGCAATAACAATTATTCTCAAATTCCTCATAATCAAAACAAAATTGCTGGATTCAATTTAACTGCAAGGTGTCTATCAACAATTCTGGACTGGGCAAAAGTCACAAAAAAACGTATCTGTTATGTTTTGATTATAATAAACGCGTATTTTTTGCACCTTTCAATTCACCTGTGGTGAATATAGAAAGAATTGCTGTTTTAAGATTTACGTTGATGCTGAGTCAATGAAACAGTGCTGGGGTGCGCAAAAGTCAAAAAACACGTAACTTATGTTTTGATATAATAAACTGTATTTTTATGCAGCCTTTCAATTCACCCTGTGGGGAATATAGAATTGCTGTTTTAAGATTTACGTAGATTGCTGCGTCTGCATGAACAGTGCTTGGGTGCGCAAATGTCATAAAAAAACGTAAATGTTATGTTTTTGATATAATAACGGCTATTTTTTGCACCTTTCAATTCCACTGTCGGTTGAATATCGAATGCTGTTTTAAGATTTACGTTAGAGCTGCGTCTATGAACAGTGCTTGGTTGTGCGCAAAAGTCAATAATACACGTAACTGTTGTGTTTTGATATAATAAAACTGTATTTTTTTGCACCTTTCAATTCTCCTGTGGTCGAATTTAGAATTGCTGTTTTAAGATTTACGTAGATGCTGCGCTCAATGAACAGTGATGGGTGCGCAAAAGTCAAAAAACAGTAACTGTTATGTTTGATATAATAAACGGTTATTTTTGCACCTTTCAATTCACCTGCTGGTGAATATAGGAATTGATGTTTTAGTTTACGTGATGCCTGCGTCAATGAACAGTGCTGGAGTGCGCAAATAGTCAAAAAACACGTAAACTGATGATGTTTTCGTACGATACACGGTATATTTTGCAACAAACAACCTGCTGCTGACTAACAAGATTGCTCGGTTTGTAATTTAAGTGCAAGGTGGATTTATCACACAGTCACAGGTCTGTTCGTAATGGGTTAAAATTGAAAACACCTATCTGAATGTTATACTTTTTATAAAAGTGGAGTTTTGCAGCTAAACAAAGAGACTGCCGTTTACTAGGAAATGATGTTTATTCAATATAAGTTCAGGGTCTGCCCCAATATCAGGAAATATTTCAATAGCAAACTCGTTAATAACTAATGATATTCACTACATTGTCTACACTAAGTACTTGGGAACTTTTTCCCAGTGTTCTTTATTGATAGAGCTTGTCTGTGTTCGCCCGCGCCCCCCCCCACCCCCGCTCCCACCGCCAGTGAATTTACAGGGGTAGATTCTGCTTTAAAATTCTTAAGCCTAAACTACATAAAATGTTCTAAATCCGCTAATCTTAACTAAATTGGAGGTCTCACAGTAAATAGTGAGGTTTCTCTGTTGCAGGAAAACTAGTACTAATTTCGCTGAGCTGTTTGGCACAGGCAGAACGCAGGTCCTATCCCTAGAGCGCTGAGAGACACCTGAGGCTGAAAAGGAAACGCTGTTCTATGTACAACGATTGGTAATGTGATCTTTTCCAGCCAATCGCAAACCATTACTCACATCCCAGTCATGACGTCGCACACACATAATCACCCTGCTTGTTCTGTAATCATGATTTGATGCCAGCCCAAATATTACAGGAAGGCCGAAAAAGGCTCGATCTTAATAGATGCATGCACAGATTTTAACCTTAATTATCGCAATGATCTGGAAATTTCGTTCACCATAAAAACATTGCCGATTTCAACTTTGTCGATAAAATCGATCAACACATAGTAAACCTGTATGCCCCTAATTCCCAGCAAATTAGATTCATAAATAAAATCCAAAAGAAAGCTCAATCAATTTCTCAAGGAACTCTCATCCTTTGCGGGGATTTTAATTTAGTCTCAGATCCCTCCTTGGACTCATCCTCATGTAAGAAGAGAGATCATAAGAACCTCCATTCTTGGCTAGAGAGATCTTCCTTCTATGATGCCTGGAGGTGCCTCCATGCTACGGAAAAAGATTTCACATACTATTCACCCAGACATCTATCTTATTCTCGCATCGACATGTTTCTAGTAGACAAGTGGGTCCTGCAAAGAGTTGTGAAATGCGACATTGGCATTATATCCTGGTCCGACCACGCTCCTATCACCTTATCTGTAATGATGGGACAGGGCGGCCCAGCTCCATTCTCCTGGAAGAACAACATTAAGATTCTATCTGACCCTGTTCATCACAAAAATATCTTAAATCACCTTACTCAGTATTTTCTCGCTGAACAACCCTCGGCTCCAGACCCATTGTCTCTAGGACGCTCATAAGGCATATATTAGAGGCATCTTGTTGATACAAACTTTCATCCAACAATGAAAAAATTGACACTTCAACAATGGGACGAATTGGTAAAAACCCTATACTCAATGGAATATCTTAAACAAAAACAAAACCCGGACCCAGGCCCAGAACAACCTTGAATTATACAAAGCTTGACAGACCCTTTGAGAACATTCTTATGGAAAAATTTTGATAACCGAACCAAAAAAATACAAGGACTATACTTAATACAAGTCCTTAAACAAACTTCTAAAGCAGACCTGGGAAAAGTACGGCCCCCGGGCCGCATCGGCCCGCCTGT
The DNA here is from genome assembly GCA_025379985.1 of Phyllomedusa bahiana. Taxonomy (NCBI): domain Eukaryota; kingdom Metazoa; phylum Chordata; class Amphibia; order Anura; family Hylidae; genus Phyllomedusa; species Phyllomedusa bahiana. The sequence goes on from JAODAL010051379.1 coordinate 13,802, forward strand.
CGTTCGGATTGCGGCCCGCGGCGTACGCTGGCCAACGGTATGCTTATTAGTAGCGCCTTGGAAATGCCCGCGTGGCCCGGGGTTATTGCTGTAGAGGCCGCCGCGGGCCGTCAGCGCTACTATTAATGGTGGAATTAGCAGCGACGCGATGAACTACTGTCACCAGCGCCGCTGCCTCTCCTGGGCGCCACACAGTAAATAAACTCTCGTGCGGGGCCCAGGAGCTGACGGAGGAGCGTCCCGGTGTGGCGGCATGACGTCATCACGTCACCAGCCGGGAAGCTCCTCGGACAGAAGATGTAGCGCGCTCGGCCGGGGGAAGCAGGATAAGCCAAGGTGGTATCAGTGATTGTTATTTTAATTTTGGTCATAAAGCCTATATACCTGCCTGTGGAAGCCCTAACTAGATATATACCTGCATGTGGGAAGCCAGCTATTACTGCATGTGGTGAGAGCAGCATATATTAACCTGCCAGTGGGAAGCAGATCATTTATCCTGCTGTGGGGGGAAGCAGCTATATACCTTGATTGTGGGAAGCCACTCTCAACCTAGCTATATACCTGGCCTGTGGGAAAGCCTTATTTATACTGCCTGTGGGGGAAGCCTCTATCTATATACTGCTTTGTGGGAAGCCTAGCTAGCTATATACCTGCTTGTGGGAAAGCCCTAGCTAGTATATACCTGCTGTGGGAAGCCCTAACTAGCTATATACCTGCTGTGGGAAGCAGCTATATCCTGCTTGTGGATAGCCCTAACTAGCTATATACCTGCCTGTGGGAAGCCCTAACTAGCTTATATACCTGCTGTGGGATGCAGCTCTATACCTGCTTGTGGGAAGCCTAAATAGCTATATACATGCCTGTGGGAAGCTCCTAATAGCTATATACCTGCCTGTGGGAAAGCCCTAACTAGCTATATACCTGCCTGTTGGGAGCCCTATTATATACTGCTTTGTGGGAAAGCCCTAACTAGCTATATACCTGCTCGTGGGAAGCCTATCCAGCTATATACCTGCCTGTTGGGAAGGCCCTATATACAGCTATATACTGCCTGTTGGGAACGCCCTATCCAGCTATATACCTGCCTGTGGGAAGACTATCCAGCTATATACCGGCCTGTGGGAAGCCCTATCCAGCTATATACCTGCCTGTGCGAAAGCCCTCTCAGCATATATACCTGCCTTGTGGGAAGCCCTATCAGTATTATAACTGCCTGTGGGAAGCCCTATCCAGCTATATACCTGCCTGTGGGAAGCCCCTATCCAGCTATAGTACTGCCTGTGGGAAGCCTATCTAGCTATATACTTGCCTTTGGGAGAAGCCCTAATCTATATATGCTTGTGGAGGAAGACCTAACTAGCTATTTCCTGCCTGAGGGGAGCTGTACCTATCTATATTCCTGCTCTGAGGAGGAGCATGTACCTATTATATTCGCATGCACTGAGAGGGAGCTGTATCTATTTACTTGCTGCGTGGGAGCTTGTATCTCTATCTATATACTGCCTGAGGGAGCTGTAATCGATCTATATACCTGCGGCGTTGGTATCCTATAACCTATATAATGGACTGACTGAGGGGAGCTGTTGTATTCTACCTGCCAGGACTGAGGGGACATAATTCTACATACCTACCTTACTGAGGAGAGTTGTATATACCTGCCTTACTGTGTACCATGAGTAAGGACAGTTATATATGATGCATCCCCAGTAAGTTTCCACAAAAAATAATCCTCCAAAAAAACGATTTTTGTCCCCGATTCACACCTATGTTTTTATTAGTCCGTCCCTCCATATAAGCATCGCAATTTCTCATGCGGCCCCCTGGGAAATTTTATTTCCAACCCCTGTTCTAAAAGTAAATGGCCAAACAGAATAGCCTTGGATACGCCATATATCCAATATCCCTTTCTGCGTATCATCAGACGGCTCCTCACAAATTAATACTTCCACAGTCCATAGCAGACGCTTTCAAGTGACTTTTATACTAAGCTATTACAATCTAAAAGACAACCCCTCCATCTCAACTCCTTCGGTAACTGACATCCCAAAACTTTTTATCTCCCTTCAACTCCACCTATCTACTCACAATCCTCTTAGACCCAAATCAATGCTCCATCTCATTAGAGAAATTTCCCGGCTACAGTATACTACCTTTCCAGCATAATGCTCCGGTCCTTGACGGCTTCTCTCTAACGAGTATTTTTCATTCCTTTTCCTCAATCCTAAAACCCCCACCTGGTTGTTTATACCAACTTATGCCATGTCAAAGGGAACTTTCACCATAAATGTTAAAGTCTTCTATAGTTACGATCCCCAAACGGGGTAAAGTCCCTGACATCCCAGCTAATTTTAGACCAATTCGTGTTTAAACTTGATACAAATTGTTCGCTAAAATAATTGGAATGTCTGGTGGATATCTTGCCTAGCTTGATTAAATCAGACCAGGTGGGCTTCATCAAGGGTCCAGGGACCGGACGCTACTCGTAGACTTCTCAATATTATTAACAATTTGGAAAAACATAAAAGCCTTTCTCTCCTGTCTTTAGACGCAGAGAAGGGGTTCGACAGAGTTTAAATTTGGGCATTCGCCCTTAGGGTCTTAGAAAAATTTGGGTTAACGGACCTACCCCCAGGCCATACAATCCCTAATACCCCCCGTCTGCACGGGTCCTAGCTAATAATTTGTTGTCCAAAAACCCTTTTCAAATTTCAGGAACACGCCCAAGGGTGTCCCCTTTTCCCCCCCCACTTTTTTTACTCCTCATTTAACCCCTTGCAGAAACCATTCGCAAAACCCAAACTATCTCGGGTATCAAAATGGGAGGGGAAATCCCACGTGATCTCTCTCTTGCAGATGACATATCCTGATGATTCCAGTCCATCCCTTCCCACCTTCCCTAATAGAAACTATTTAAAAATTCAGTAACTTTCTTATTTAAAATAAATTCCCCTAAAACACTAGTTTTGGGGTTTTTTCCCTCATTCCGAATAAACCCACGTCGTTAAATCCTCCTTCCCTTTCAATGGCAAAATAAAACGCTTACCTACTAGGTGTTCACTTACTGGAAAAAACTCTACCCTTTCGAAAAAAACCCCCTTTTTGCCCCTTTCACGACTTTACAAAAAGAATTAAGAGAATTTCTAAAATAGACAACTCTTGGGTAGGAAGAATTGGTCCTTTAAAAAATGATAATACTTCCCAAAATCCTCTACTTCTTAAGAACTCTAACCCAACCCATTTCCAATTCGATGTTTTCCTTATTTCAATCAAAAAATGAACAAATTTATCTGAAATCAATGTCCTCGGTAAAAACATCCATTATGCATAAGTGTGAGCGGTACGGAGGTATGGGACTTCCGTCGTTAAGAGTATACCACATTGCGGTTACCATCGACCAACCAGCAGCACTGGTGTCACCGACCTATGATAAATTGTGGATTTCCATGGATGACCTGGCATCTGAACACCACCTCGTGAAGGCTTGGCTACTTAACCCCATTCTGCTTCCAAACTACTTACAGCTCCCACTCCCTGCCGAACACAACTTCCCACCAAATATTGTGGACCTGGTTAACCCCAGCTTCCTTCCCAACAATATCCTCCTCGGTGCTTCAGATCCCGATCCAAGCACTGTCCTTTATCTATCCCCCATTTATCTCTTACCAACTGGAAAAACAATGCATAACTTACAATCAAGACCTATACACCAAATGACACCCTACAATCTTTCTCTGCACTCCAACCCAATATAAGCTGCAGGATAGGACCTCTTCCAATATAACAAATTGTCCATTTTCTCAAAACAGAGAGCCCTTGCCCAGACCACAAGGATTCCTCAATCCCAATTCTATCCTTGCTAAACAAGAAACTTCCTAAATCCCAAAAGAGTTCTAGATAGAATTATACAACCTCCTGACCTATACTAATGACTTTGTCAAAACAGATTGACTCATCAAATTGTAAAAAGAAATTGGGGGGCACATATACCGAACTCCAATGGTTAGTAGCTTTCACGTGGGCCATAAATCCTCAGCTTCAGCCAGCTTAAAGAACAGTATCAGAAACTTTAATCCAGATGGTACACACTCTCTTCGTCTATCTCTCATCTACCCGTCCCGTTTCACCACTCCTGGCGGGGCTGGCGGTTCCCAGGGTTCTTTACTACACATATTCTGGTCTTGCCCCTACTAAAGCAATTCTGGATAGAGGGTCTTGAGGATGTCCTCAAATTTGCCCAGATGCAATGTCCAAATTTCCCCAAATTCGCCTTGTTCCTAATTAATATCTACAAATCCGCCATTTAAACAGGACAGTGGTGTGCATATACTTCATGCAGCCGAGACTAGCAATTACTAGAAAATGGAGGTCTCCTAGCCCCCCCTCCAATTCAGGATATTTTTTGACAAAGATATCCACTAATTTCACTAATACGACAAAAGTTAGCTTTTATAACGGCAAAACGTTTAAATTTTTTTAACCCCTTTGGCAACCATGGAGGCCGCCAACCAGTCCCTACCACCAACCTAGGTACGATCCAAAGTTATCAGAAACTTTAAACACACAGGTGTGGCCTAACCCCTCCCCTCCCTTATTCCCCTACCTCGTACCACAGTCCATCCCTATCCCTCTTTTCCTCCGTCCTCATAACCGTGTTTCTTGTTAAAGTTTAAGCCTTGCGATTTTAAAAAATGGCTTCCCTATTTGCTTTCAATATCATAAAGTATATCTAACTGTAGCGACCGATTTCAAATCTCACCAAGTTTAACTATACAAGGGTCGCTGATTGTATGGTTATATGTTTCGTCCATTTCCGATAAGCCCTACCCTTGTAACCTTCTTACTAATCACAAGGTAATCTTCTAGATGTCCAAGTGATACCTGAAAACGCACTCCAACTAGTAAATATGATAAATACAATGGACACTTTCACTAACGTGTTTATATTCTTATCATAAACCTACGAATGTCCATATACCTAATTGTCATTGGTCTCATGTCTTAAGATATACAGTACTGTATAATTGAATTGGGGTCTGTATCCCCTAGCTTGTTCTTGATCTGTATTTAATATTGAAAATTCATAAAATTTATTGTTTTAAAAAAAAAGTGCCGCAAAAAGGGAGTCTTTGAACCACATTTTTAGTTGAACAGGACATTAACTTATATCTGTCCTGTACATACTGCAGAATGACCATATAAACCTGTACTGACCCACAGATTAAAAAGTGCCGGAAAAAGAAGTCTTTGAACCCACCAATTTTAGTTCACTGGACATAGACTATCCCTGTCCTGGCCACATGATTCCACATATCACCGATCACAAAGGAGGCACTTTTGCTATTTATGTTACAGTGACTGTCATTTAGAATATTTTATGGTAACTGACATTTTTTTTACATAATTTATTTAGGGAAGTTTTATAAAATTTTTACCATTATTAATCATTTTGCTTTTTTTTCAAGTGTGATAACATACAACGATACCAACACCCCTCCCTGCAGTATATAAAGGTATTATTACACCGTTTAGATGTATTTAATTCGTCCGCACACCCAATACGTAATACAAATGTTCCTAATCATCCAAAAACCCTTCTTAGATGAGAAGACATTTTGGCCTCCTGGCTTCTGAGACTGATTCAGCCAATCAATTCAATGGTTTCATTTTTTACTCCAAAACTGCTTCAATTGATTAGGGACATACTCCCCTGAGAACAAATGATGACGACCCCATAGTTGACTCCATCCCCAGAAAATATTAATCCTGGAAGATTGTGCTATTTGTGTCCATCCCTGGAACCCCTTTAATGGCACTACACTTAACCTCACAGAAATCCGCCTTATTCAAAATCAGATTTTATTTATGAGAAAATTGAAGCTTCTCCCTGATTGCCCCTAACGGTGAAGCCAGTGCTGTGCCGTCAGCCATCTGTTACCACGGAGCTCAAGCTGCCAGACTTACAGTGGTGCGGATGAGAGACCAATGCTAGCATCTGTTCATCTATTACACGCAGATGTTCAGCAGCCAGGGCCTGGAGTTACAGTGTGGCGGCTGAGAGCCCACTTGCTCCGTCCAACAAGTAACACTGTAAAAATGCCCTTAATGACGCACAATGAAACACGTGCTGAAGCATAGTGCGGAAGCGGAAGTGTGAGGTAAGACCTCCGCCTTCCCTCAGTACACAGTCAAGAAGACCTGGAAGTCGCTTGCCCCTCCGTCATAGATGTGGACCAGTTGAGCTTCACTAGGAAAAACTGGTGGTTAACCGCTCCTGTCCGACCCCAGGAGCCCTTTTCATGACCGTTCATTTTCTCATTTTATTCAACGGTGCTGGAGGAAATTGTCTCTGTACTTTGTTCTCATCCGTGCTGCCATACTCCATGTGCCCTCTTATAACCTACATCTGTCAAGTTTTCCTGTACCTCCTTGTACAAATCAGAGGATATATATTTTTTACCAGCTAATTTGTACATGCAAGTTTTTAGTAGTTTAATTCTTAAAAACACATTTTAAAATAGGATGGAATCCCACTATGTCATTTTTTTCTCTTTTTTATTGTATTAAATGGGTTGTCTCAATACAGGGATTGCTAGCTATGATAAAGACCTTGCAAAACTAGTCATTTTGCAATATGTTCCATTAACAGTGTCAACCCTATTCCTTGTATCTGACAGCACCAACACCCTTGATGACACTCTGACAAATAGTGAAGAACCAATGTCTGTTAGACACACATGTTATACAATAGGTACCTGTAGTCTAGTCTGCATTCACAGCAAAATTGCCCCCAAAAATTTCAAAAACATGAACCCATGAGCCACTTTTGACAATTGTAAAACAACGGTCCTGTTAGAAACATAACATTTATTTTTATAATATGACCTTTAGTATAGCTGCAAGTCACAGCAAAATGCCCCCAAATAATTCAAAACATGGACCCTTGAGCCCTTTGACAATTGTGACGAACAAATGTCTATTAGAAACAAATTTTATTAGAAAAGTACCCTGGTAGTATGCTGCGCAATTCAAAAGCAGCTGACCCAAAAAAATAATAAAAATGACTTCTCAGCCACTGATTAAAAATTGTGAGGTAGAAATGCCCACTTAGAACCACATTTCTGTTCCAAAGGACCATGATTATTGCTGTACTCCCCACATCAACATGACCCCAAAAAATTTATAAATATAACTTCTCAGCCACTGTTAAAAATGTGAGGGAGAACTGACCACTTAGAACCCCATTTCTGTTTCCAAAAGGACCACGATTAATTGCTGTATTCTCACAGCAACATAACCCCACAAAATTATAAATATGACTTCTCAGCCACTGATAAAAATTGTGAGCAACATTGACCTCAAAAAACCATGACAATGCGAAAAATTCAAAAGATGTGAAGTAAATAAATGGAAATATGGTTTTGTCATAGAAACCATGGTGTCTTTTTACAGTACCCTCACAGCAAAACCAGCAAAATGAACTGTTATTGGAGGAACTGATAATTAAAAAATTGGCAGTAAGAAATTGATCATTTTTAAAAAACGTTTTTTCAGAGGCCCATTACTGAGTATGAAGAAGAATGGAAGAAGACCGGCAACCTAATCGTGACCTCTGCAATTGGGGCCACAACATCAGAGATCCATGCCTGATTCATCTGATGAAAGTCAAAACGATCCCCATTAAACAGTGGGAAAGCCCGGATGCCGTTGTCAAGTAATGACTCTCAGCTGTGCTTGAAGGTCCGCTCAGATATGACGCTGGCTGCGGCAGACAACACCTCTAAGGCGTGGCGAGGCGAGCTTGGGCCAATTCGTTCTCCAATTTGGATACCAGAAGTCTATTGGTCCCGGAACACATACAAAACATCGTTGTTGAGACGCAGATAGTCATGAGCACCATGAACTTAAGCTGTCTCTGTGTTTTGGATGTGAGCCCTGGCATTGCATGCGTTGGTGAGGTGGTAAATAAAGATTGCAAAGGAGTCACACCCTTTAGGCTTTTGCCTCCGGCTTGCCAGCAGCTGCCGCTACGGCTAACTAGGCACTCATACTGCTGTCACGTCCGCTGATGATGTTTCACACCACCATGACATTTGAAGAACGAGGAAGTCAGAACGCAACAGATGTCTCCAGTTGGATCAATCAGCAAGGGTCACCATTTCCCTGCATTTACCTCTCTATTTAGTTGGGTGGGAGGAAGGAAAGTGCAAGTTTTGTTTTGTAACGGGGATCCAGGAGGGGGGCACCCATAACTTTGTTCATTTTGAGGGCCCCTTAAATGCGGGGATCATGTTGGGGGAAATGGAGCACCCAAGCATTTCATGTGAAGGATGGAGCTTGTTTTCCCAACCCTCGGGGTGAGGGCAACTAGCAAACTGATTTTTTCATCTTCCCCCCGCCCAAATTCGCCCCAAACCTTTTTCCAAGGGCAGGGACAGGGGTAAGTGGTTTTTAGGAAACCTCCTCCTTCCTCCGCTTCCTCCGGACAGTTTCAACACACCCCCTGACTTGCCTCAGATATGCCCCCTGAGAGCTGAGCGCCCCCCTGACTAGCCCTGGACCCGAACCACTGCCCTAATAAGCCCGATAAAAATTTGAGAAACTGCGGGCCTTGTGGATTCGCGGGGGAAAGGCTCCGTGCCCGCATTTTGTGTCCGTCTCCTCCCCCGCGTGGCGGGACTGATTTTCAGATTTCCCAAAACGTCGTTCCAGAACTAAGACACCACAATGGCATCCCGACAAGGGCATCGCCGACTGACCATTTTGGTGGCTTTTCAAAACTGGAAGGGATGGTGCAGAGCTCTTTTCACCTCCCTCCCTCTGGGTGCCAACACCCCGAGGCCCCCCGTCTTGTCAGCCATGTGTCATTCTACGCTAATGGCATGGCGCGCTCCCAAAAACGCTGGGCATGGGGGAGGGTGGAATTCCACTGTTGCCGTCAACAATGAGAGGGTTTGACGGGGGGGCCCGGGACTGACGCGAACCACCAGGCACGAAGCAGGTGGGAGGGCAAAGTCGAAATAAAACCCTCGACCCTTTCAGCAGGCAGTCCAACCCAGGTGCCTTTAGAAATTTCTGGACAAAGGGGGGTTCATGACATGGCCGGCAAGGGATGTGCTCCAGCTACCGTCTTAAGGGCGGCCACAATTTCGCCCTTTCGCACACCCCTTGCCGGGGCACAAGGTTTTTTCACCCAGCCAGCGCCGGCTCGTTGCGGGAAGCCATCCACAGCTCCTGACCTGGTGTGGTCGGTCTCCAAACAGTTTAATTCAACCCGGCCGGGTTTCTCTGGGCCCATGATCCCCCCAAAGGACCTTGGGGGAAAGGCCCCTGCACCACCCTGCGTTTAAAAGCGTGCGCCGACCCTTAGAGCCACTGTCACACCAGAGCATCCACCCAGCTCACCAGTGAGTTTCCAAATTATTGCGGCCTTGGCCGGTTTATATCCATTTCGGGGTGAATGGATTTTTCCCAGACACAATGCATACAACCCGCTTGTTTTTAGATAAAACCCCTTGGCGCTGGGCATCTGGTTTTGGGGGCGGGCAAGGGCCCAGGGAAGTGGGAAAACCCCATCTTTTTCCCCCAACATAAAAACATTTCCAAGGCCAAAACCCTGGAAAATCCTACTTTCAGGTTTTTGGGGTTTTTGGGATTTTTGGGTTTTTAAAGTGTTTTTCGCCCCAAACCTGGAAACGAAAGGCGGGCTCTAACTGGCCGCTGTACGGCGGCAGGCCCGTAAAAACTGGGGAAGGAGAAGGGGTGGGATGGGTCTTGGGGGGCTGGTGGTAATCGGGAACGGTGGAGGCTAAAACGGAAGCTGATCCCCCTCGACTCTGAGAGACATGGGCAGCTGAAACGCTTGGGGGTGGCGGAGGAGGAGGAGGCAGAGACAAAGGGTTTTACAGTGGTTGGGGGCCCGGGGGCGGTCTGGCCTTTGGTGGCCAAGGGTTGCCTCCTTTCAACCTCATTCCTGCATGTACTAGACATGTTGGTGGTGGGTTAAAACCTAAGTTTTTTTTGCCTCTACTTATGCATTTACGGCAAAGGGGGCAAAAAAAATGCTTGCTCAAAGAAAAACCCAGGCTTGAAGGTCCTGGACCTTTTGACGGGGGATAAGCAGGGGCCCCGGGGGTTTTTCCCCTGACCGTGCCTTGGGGGAATCTATCAGCGGCTTCTGCGACCCCCTCCCCTTTTTTAGGCGGGACCCCTATTGACATTCCCCACGCTTCCTCCCTCGTCCATGTGAAGTGCTCGCAACAAATTCTCGGAAAAGACACGATGGATCCGCAATGTCGTCTCACCATCATCATCTCATCATAACACAGGTGACTTGTTGCCTGACTTTCTGCATCCAGAAGCTGCGGGCTAAAAACAAGAGCCTGCAAGGCGTTGCCGACCCCCCCCGGATTTTTGCCGATTGACGGCTTCCTTATCCTCCTCTGATGGCATCGTAACTGGGCGTCAAGCAACAAAAAATCCTCTTTGGCCCCTTTATCTTTTTAAAATGCCCCTTTTACCCCAACCGCATTTTTTTCATCAAAGAGGTCTTCAGAAAAGGATTTCCACATGGTGGGTACACAGTTACTTTGGGCTGCCTTCCCTTCATGTTGGACGGAGTGATGATGCTGATGATGACATTTGTGGGCCTACTGGGGGGGACGGGAGGGAAACGCTGGAGGCAGGTTGCATTACCATGAAGAACGATTGGCGATCTTTTCTTTTTCTGAGATTCACAGGGCCCCGACCCCGCGAGACAGGGCCCGACTCCGCTGGCATGCGTTTGTCGCCACACTGGAAGGGGCACCTTCTCTCTACCTCTACCCCATGTCCTACCCCCCTTTTCTCGCTACCCCTTAATTTTGCTCCAGTTTAGAAGATAAAAATTTGAAAGGTATAGAAGAGTTTTGGAAAGTCTATTATTAAAAGACGGCAAATCACAGCTATTCTCAAATCCCTCAAATCAAAACAAAATTGCTGGATTGAAATTTAAGTGCTAGGTACCTCTATCAACAAAGCTTGACTGACCAAAAGTGAAAAAAACACCTGTCTGAAATGTATACGGATAATAAACGGTATTTTTGGCACCTATCAATTCACCTGTGGTGACTACAAAATTGCTGTATTCAAATTTAACTGCAAAGTAGCTCTATCAACAAAGCTTGACTGACCAAAGTGAAAAAAACACCTGTCTGAAATGTATACGGATAATAAACGGTATTTTTGGCACCTATCAATTCACCTGTGGTGACTACAAAATTGCTGTATTCAAATTTAACTGCAAAGTAGCTCTATCAACAAAGCTTGACTGACCAAAAGTGAAAAAAAAAAACGGTCTGAAATGTATACGGATAATAAACTGTATTTTTGGCACCTATCAATTCACCTGTAGTGACTACAAAATTGCTGTATTCAAATTTAACTGCAAAGTAGCTCTATCAACAAAGCTTGACTGACCAAAAGTGAAAAAAACAACTGTCTGACATGTATACGGATAATAAACAGTATTTTTGGCACCTATCAATTCACCTGTAGTGACTACAAAATTGCTGTTTTCAAATTTAAGTGCAAAGTAGCTCTATCAACAAAGCTTCACTGACCAAAAAGGAAAAAAAAAACCTCTGAAATGTATACGGATAATAAACGGGATTTTTTGGGACCTACAATTCAGCTGAGTGACTACAAAATTGCTGTATTCAAATTTTTAAAAAGAAAAAGCCTATCAACAAAACTTGACTGACCCAAAATGAAAAAAACACCTTCTGAAATGTATCGGTAAAAAAACGGTATTTTTTGGGACCTATAAATTCACCTTATACTACAAAATTGCTGATTCAAATTTAACTGCAAAGTAGCTCTATCAACAAAGCTTGACTGACCAAAATGAAAAAAAAACCTTCTGAAATGTATAAAGGATAATAAAAGGATTTTTGGCACCTATCCGTACACCTGTGGTGACTCAAAGTTGCTGGGTTCAAATTTAACTGCAGGGCTCTATAACAAACTGGCCTGCGCCCAAAAGGAAAAAAACCCATCTGAAATGTATACAGGGTAATAAAAGGGTTTTTTTTGGGACCTATCAATTCACCTTTGACTACAAAATTTCTGTATTCATATTTAACTTCAAATATCTCTATCAACAAAACTTGACTCACCAAAATGAAAAAAAAAACCCTTCCCGAAATGTAAAACGGATAATAAAAAGGATTTTTGGCACCTAAACAGTACACCCGTGGTGACTACAAAGTTGCTGGGATTCAAAATTTAACTGCAAGGTGGCCTATCAACAAAGCTGGCCTGCGCCAAAGTTTTAAAAAAACCCGTAACCTAAAAATGTATACGGGGATAAAATAAAAGGGATTTTTTTTGGCACCTATCAACCTGGGGTGACTACAAAATTGCTGGATTCCCCAAATTTAACTGCAAGGTGGCTATATCAACAAAGCTGGGCTGGGCAAAATTGAAAAGAACACCTATCTGAAATGTATATGATAATAAAAGTTTTTTTGCACTAACAAAAAGACCTCGTTTCTAGAAAAAACGTATCCTAATATAAGGCAATGCAATTCTAAACAAAGTTTTGGGTGTACAATTCCATATCCTTTATAGACTTGTCTGTGTTCGCCCGCGGGCCCCCCCCCCCCGCTTCCCCCTGCTTTTCAGCGGTAGGTTTTTTCCCTTTTAAAAATTTTCTGCCTAACTACCAAAAAAATCTGCAAATCTCTACTAACTAAGTTCTAAGGATCACAGCTAAAGTAAGCTGTCTCTGTGAAAAAAAAAGAAAATTTTTCCCAGCTGTTTTGCTGAGCTGTTTTGGGGCAGAGCAGAGTACTCCAAAATGCCCAAGACGCGACACACACAATCATAACAGGAAGGGCTTTTTATGTAAAGCGGGGCAGTATTTTTCCAGCCA
>JAODAL010051380.1:0-26710 GCA_025379985.1 Phyllomedusa bahiana
GATTACCCTTTAAAAGCATTTTTAAATAAAAGCCCTCAATGTGTCTATGTAGGTGGAAATAAAAAAAAGTTATGGCTTTCAGAAGGCGAGAAGGGAAAAACGAACGTGTCACCAAAAAAAAAAACGCCTGGTCCTTAAGAGACATAAGCAGATAACTAATACAGATAACGCAAATCTTTGTATATAACCGTGATAAAGATCTACTGGAAGTTGTAAATCACTTTCTATGTTGAAAATAGGAGCTTCTTTGGATCACATCATCTTAACACGACTTAGCAAAAAAAAATTGAAAATGGGGCCCACACTTGGTACCAAAGGTAGTAGCTTATACTGGTAAAGAGCAGTACAGAACATGTACAACTAGACCGCCAATCATGCACTTAACTAATACAGATATTTTACAAGTAAAATGTTCAGGATAAAGGTCTGATTTTCTAGTCAGTCACATGTGCCATAGATCAGAAGTTTCTATGACAATGTATGGTGAGTGTGATTTCAAAACACTATGTGCCAGAAAAGATCATTTTATGCTGAAGATATTGCAGCTTGAGGCCAATGTGACTTGAGTGACCACTATGTAAGGTGAAATGCATGGGAATCTGCAACAAAGTCCACATGAAAACATAGGTTCAGATTAGCTAAACAGACTTAAGGCTTAACAATATTGCAAAAAAGCCTTATGTAAATACCATGTATTAATCTAAATTTCCAACCCAAATTTTTGCATACAAAGATAATGTTCTATACATTTTTAAACTTTTAAAAATCTCTAGACTTTTCATATATACAGTGCCCTGAAATTAATAACATCTTTAAAATAAATTATATAATTAATGATATAAACTGTCTAACATTTTTTATCTCTCTATAATAGATGATCAATGCAAACCAAAACCAATAGCTAAAATTTGGCCAATAACTTATACCGTATACAATGCAGACCAAAGTGAGCCAAGAAAGTCTAATTTATATTATATATTATATTATATTATATATATTATATTATATATTATATTATATATTATATAATTTATATTATATATTATATATATTGTGAGACAGTGACAGGAGGAATAGTTGAGGGTAGATATATTTCCCCAAGGGTCCTCTCCTATGTTGCCTTAGGCGGTACCTGGGCAGCATAGTAAAGTCTGCCAGGAGCCATCAGTATATATTGGTGGTGGTTGAGTATGCCACGTTAGCCTGAGGCTGTTCCTTTGTGGAATACCTCTTCAAAAACTATTGCCTATGAGCTATTTTATATGTTCTCCTGTACCGGCATACCAAAGGAGATCCTTACCGATCAATGGACTCCCTTTATGTCAAAGGTCACTAGGGAGTTATGTAAACTGCTGAACATTAAGCACTTGCGTACATCTGTATATCATACCCAAAAAGACGGTCTTGTGGAAAGATTTAACAAAATGTTGAAAAGCATGTTAAAGAGGGTGGTTAGTAAGGATGGGAAAGACTGGGACTGTCTTTTGCCCTATTTAATGTTTTCTGTCCGAGAAGTTACACAACCTTCCACTGGGTTCTCGACCTTTTAGTTGGTTTATGGTAGTCGTCCACTTTGTCTCCTGTACATCGCAAAGGAAACCTTGAAGCAGTAGTCCACCCCCTACCTGAGTGTGATATAACACATCTCCCAAATTGCATGGATAGGATTGCTGCCATCATCCCAAATTTGTCGGGGGAACCCCTACACCGGGCACGGGAGGCTCAAAACCCGTGTAATAAAAAAGGGGCCCCAAGGGTTTAAAGAGTTTTAAACCCAAAGGTGTCGGGTGTTAATATTGGCCCCCAAATGTGGGAGCAGGTTTCTAGAAAAAGGGAAAAAGGGCCCCTATAAAGTGATTAAAAAAAGGGGGAGATGTTTTTTTAAAGGTTTTCCAGCTTGGAAAAGCGGAAGAAAGGAAATTTTTTCCTTGTAAAATTAAATTTTAAACCCCGTGGAAGGACAGAGGCCCCGGGCTGCTGTTGTGCCTTTGTAGTGCCCCTAAAAAGGTGTTCAGCTCACTGTCAAAAGTCCCAGGAACAAAAAACCCCAGGGAGTTTATAAAACCCAAAAAAAAGGGAAAAGGGTTTTTTCAAAGCTACCAGGGCTAAAAAAGTTATAAGACTTAAATATTGTAACAGAACCGGGGGTAAAAAGGTCCTTTTTTAAAACCTTCCGGGTTTTCCAGAAGCACGTGACGAGCCATATTGGGGAGGTAAAGGAAAATGTTAGCCCTCGGGGGGGTTTTGGGGGTTTTAACGGGTGAATGGTCAAGCCCTATCGTGCTGATCCCAAAAAACCGGATGGTTCTTACGATTCTGTAATGATTTCCGAAAATTTTAAATGAGGTTTTAAAAATTTTTTGTTTGTTTTACCCCATGCCAGGGGGGGAAATGTTTTTAATTTGAGAGACTTGGCCTCCCAGGGATCCCAACCTGGATCTAACAAAAGGTTTTAGGGAGGACCCCCTTCACAAAAAAGGCCCAAAAAAGAAGAGGTTTTTTTCTACACTGTGGACTGTTCCAGTACGTATGCTTACCCTTTTGGGGTTTAGCATAGGGGCCCCAGATCCTTTAAAAGATTAAGGGTTGTCATTCCAAAAACCCCCACCCATCAGTATGCTTGGGGCACATTTGGGGATGAAATCATTATCTTCATGAAGATTGGGACAGCCACTTCCGAAGGTACAGGCGGGTGCTCATTTAATTGGGAAAAAGCGGGATTTAAACCGACAAAAAAAAAAAATGCCCTGGGGCTTGGGAAGCCCAGTCCCTGGGGTACATAATAGGTGGGGTAAAAATAAAACCTCAAATTAAAAAAATTTTGAAGCAAAAAAAGATTACGAACCCACAAAAAAAAAGGCGGGGGTGAGAGCTTTTTTGGTATTGGGGTGGTTTTTTATCGGCGTTTTTTTCAAAATTTTGCTTGCATTAAAAAAATTTGACTAAAACACAGCAAGTCGGTTATGGTCAAATGGCCCCCAGAGGCGGAAAAAAAATTCCAAACCCAATTAAAAACAGGCCCTCTGCAGACGTCCGGTGTTGATACCCCCGAAATTTTAAAGAGGGACTTCATTGTACAAAACAGTGCTTTCGGGATTTTGGGAAATGGGGGGCAGTTTTTTCCCCAAAGAAGGGGGGGGGGGAGAGGAGCTCCTTTTAAATATATCTGACCCGGAAGCTTCCCGTATAGTTGAGGGGGGGGGGTGTTTGGCCACCAAGTGGCCCTTGAAGCCCTGAGGTATTTTTTGGGTCGTCGCTTTAAGAAAATTTACAGTCATTCTGGGTTTTACATGGATGTTTCAAGGAAAAAAGGAGAGGAAAAACGAGGGCCCAAAAGTAGGTTCCTTTAACTCTGAAAAATTTTAATTTTTACAGTAGAACACAGGGGGGTAAACTTCAGGAAAATTCCCGATGCTTGTCTAGAAAATATTGTAGGGGGGCCCCCAAGTTTGTCCGACCCCACAGGTTCAACAAAAGGGGGGGGGTTTTATGTGGGACAGTGACAGGGGGGAAAATATTTGAGGGAAGATATATTTCCCCAAGATTTCTTCTTTTATGGGCCTTAGGGGGGTTACCTGGGTAGATGCTTTTGTTCCCGGGAGGGGAAATTTGGGTCGGTAAAGGGGAAAGGCCCGACAAACGTAGGGTGTCAGTAACCCCTTTGTTACTGACAAATTCTTTATTTTTGCAGTTCCAGTCCGCTTAGTCTGGGTCGGTTTTCTTGGATGGTCAAAGGGGGCGGGGGGTGGCCATTTCCCCACACCCCAGGTGAAGTGGTTCAGGCCTAAAAAACCCTAAAACCTACGGGCCCTTTGTTTTGGTGTGGTGTCCTTGAGGATAACCCTGCGGTGAGTAACGGGGTTGCTTTAAAGCATAGTGGGGAAAAAAATACGTTTTAACCCAAAGTCCCTTCAGTGAGAGGTGTTTTTTTCGTTTAGCCTAAAGCTGGGGTTTGGGTTTGTTTTCGTTAAATTTTTTTCCAATAAAAAAAGGCGGGCCCCGGGGGAAGGGGAAATGATTTTCGTGTCACTGTCTCTGCCCTGGGGGGAAGCCCTGTTTCCAAACCTGCCCGAAAAACCCTCCAAAATTTATATAGTTTTAAAAATATATATTTTATATATATATATATTATATTATATTTTTTTAGTATTTTATATATATTTTAATATAATATTATATATATTTTATTGTAAGGTGACAGCGGGGAAAGGCCCTTTAAATTGGGGTTTTACTTTTCCCAGGGGAGATTTCTGGTTACCCCGGGGGGAAAAGAGAGTGGTAACTTGCCCCAAAGGTTACCGGGCCTCTTTTGTCCGGGGGGTTTTTAGAAAAGTCACAGAGTGGTTGGCCCACCCCCATTTCCTCATTCCAAAAACCGATGGTTTGCCTAAGGTTCTGAATGAAATTTGGAAGCTAAAAGAGATGTCCAATTTGTGATTTCTATCCGATGAGTTTGGTTTAGCTCATAGGAAAAGGGTTTGGGGCCCCCCCAGATACATCCCACTCTGGACCCAACTAAGGGCTATTTGGCCCGGTTTCCACTTACAAAAACAGCCCGGGAGAAAACCCCTTTTTCTACAAACCCACGGTCCCTTTTCAATATGTGGTGCTGCCCTTTTGGGTCCCCGGTTTCCCCGGCAAAGTTCCCGAGGTTGTTGGATAATTGTCCTACGGGCCCAATAGAAAAAAATGCAGCTGCATATTTAGATGATGTTTGTTTCTTTCAGCTTAGACTGGAACTCCCCCCTGGGTTAAAGGGTTTAACTGTCCTGGACTCCTTTTGGGGGGAAAGGTCTCCCCCGCAAAACCCCCAAAAAAATCGCCATAGGGCCCTTTAGGAGGCTCGATATTGGGGTTAACATTTGGGGGGGAAATCATTAACCCAACTAGACAAAAAACGAGGTATTTTAAAAATTTGGGCCCCCTGGGGTTGGCCAAAAAAAAAAGGTTAAAGCTTTTTTGGGTTGGTGGAAAATTATAGAAGGTTTGTGCCAAAAAAATTTGCCTCTGTGGGCCCCCCCCCTTTCAGACCCCACCAAAGGGTCTAAAAACCACTAAGGTTTAAAATGGGGGCAAGGAAGCAATGAAGCGTTTCAGGTTTTAAAAAGGGGGCTTTGCAAAGGGGCCCGTGTTAAGTGCCGCTGATTTTTAAGGGGAGATTCGGGGGTAAAGACAAAATGCCTCTAACAAGGGGGCTGGGAGCTGTACTATCCAGGTGATTGATGGGGAAGAACAAACCCCCTGGTATACTTAAGCAGAAAAAATGACGGCAGCAGAAAAAAAATCGCCATTGTAGAAAAAAAAATTTTTAGCTTTAAAGTGGGCAATTTAATCTCTCAAGTACTATGATGGGCAGAGAGTTTTGGGGGGTCCCCAAAACCATTCCCCATAAAATGGATTTGGGCCCCAAAAAAAAGGGGCAACAAATTTCCAGAGTGTGAGGGGGGTTCTAGGCTTACAGGATTATAGGTTTTTTTGTTAGAGCATTTGCCCGGGGTTCTCAGCAAGGCAATTTCGGGGGCCAAATGAGCGTTTTCCCATTTTTTGGAAGCACAAGGTTTCTCCTCCCCACAGGGGTTTAGCAGAGGGGGGGGGGTATGTAAGGGGACAGCTGGGGAAAGGTTCCCTTAAAGGGGGTACATCCCAGCGAGATTTTGGCTTACGCCAGGAAAAAAAGATAGGTAACATGTCACCAAGGTTACCTGGCCTTTGGGGAAATAGAAACCATGTAGTTTGTGTGGGTTAAAATCATTTAAAGGGGGTTTAAATTTCGTTTTTGGTTGTATGGTGCTTCAGCCAAAACCTGGGAAAGGCTTTTTTTGGGAGTAGGGAAACCCTTGGGTGGGTGTCTAATCCCCTTTTTCCACATGACAAAAAAAGGTTTGGGGTAAAACCCTTATTAAAGGGGCTAGTCAGTTTACCCGCCCTGTCTTTTTATTTAGGTCAAGGAGTTTGGCCTGAGGTGTGGGTCTGACTTGGAGTACCCAAGGGAAAATTTACCTAGACTGTTTTTCTAGACAAGGGGTTGTGGGGAACTGCCCCTGTCTAGCCAGCCTCAGCCCGGGAGGGTTTTGTTTTGTTTTTTTTTGGGTTTTCGGTTTGCATCTGGCATACGTTCTTTGGTACCTTTTTTTGTGCCAATTAAACACGGGAGGACCCGGGGCTGGAACAAGCTTTTCCCCCCCTGTCTGTGTCTCTGTCTACATTGGACTGCGATCCCCCGAGCCGCATCTAAACGTGGTGGAAGTTTCTATATATATATATAAATTAATTTATTTTTTTTATATATATTTATAGATATTTATATTTATATATATATATACTATTGCGGCGGAGTGGGTCACATGAAGGCTGCTCTGATGTCAATGGAGTGCCCGAATGCGGTGTCACTTCCTATGCTGCAGGTCACAATATATCATTCACCCTGAAGAGGCAACATTATTTACTGGGCCCTTTGATTTATATATACTTTCATGATGTACCTGGACTTCATTTGTTATTTTTTGCTGTTATTATTTGTTCCATTGTTTTATTAAATACTATATATATATATATATAAAAATATATATATATATAATATATATATTTTATATATAATATATATATAAATATATTATATTATATATATATATTATATATAAATATATTTTATGTATATATATTATTTATATTATATATATATATATATTATATATATATAAAATATATATTATATATATATATATATATAATATATATTTATATATATATAAAAAATATATATCTTCTTGGGAATGATGCAACAAGTTTTTCACACCTGAATTTGGGTATGATCCGCCATTCTTCCTTGCAGATCCTCTCCAGTTCCCTCAGGTTGGCTGGTGAACATTGTTGGAAATCCATTTTCAAGTCTCTCCAGAGATTCTCAATTGGGTTTAGGTCAGGGATCTGGCTGAGCCAGTCAAGAATGGGCACAGAGTTGTTCTGAAGCCACTGCTTTGTTATTTTAGCTGTGTGCTTAGGGTCATTGTCTTGTTGGAAGATGAACCTTCGGCCCAGTCTGAGGTCCAGAACACTCTGGAAGAGGTTTTCATCCAGGATATCTCTGTACTTGGCCGCATTGATCTTTCCTTCAATTGCAACCAGTCGTCCTGTCCCTGCAGCTGAAAAACACCATAATAGCATGCTGCTGCCACTACCAATATGTTTCAATGTTGGGATTGTATTGGGCAAGTGATGAGCAGTGCCTGGCTTTCTTCACACATACCATTTAGAATTAACACCAAAAAGTTCAATCTTCGTCTCATCAGACCTGCGAATCTTATTTCCCATAGTCTGGGAGTCCTTCATGTGTTTTTTTGCAAACTGTATGCAGGTTTTCATATGTCTTGTACTGGAGAGGCTTCCGTCGACACACTCTGTCATAAAGCCGCGACTGGTGGATGGCTGCAGTGATAGTTGACTTTGTGGAACTTTCTCCCATCTCCCTACTGCATCTCTGGAGCTCAGCCACAGTGATCTTGGGGTTCTTCTTTACCTCTCTCACCAAGATTCTTCTCCCACGATTGCTTAGTTTGGCTGGATAGCCAGGTCGAGGAGAAGTTGTGATCTTCCCAAACTTCTTCCATTTAAGGACTAGGGAGGCCACTGTGCTCTTAGAAACCTTGAGTGCTGCAGAAATTCTTTTGTAACCTTGGCCAGAGCTGTGTCTTGCCACAATTCTGTCTCTGAGCTCTTGGGCAGTTCTTTAGATCTCATGATTCTCATGTGCTCTGACATGTACTGTGAGCTGTGAGGTCTTTTATAGACAGGTGTGTGCCTTTCCTAATCAAGTCCAATCAGTGTAATTAAACACAGCTGGACTCCAATGAAGGAGTAGAACCATCTCAAGGAGGATCAGAAGGAAATGGACAGTATGTGAATTAAATATGAGTGTCACAGCAAAGGGTCTGAATACTTATGACCATGTGATATTTCAGTTTTTCTTGTTTAAAAAAACTTGCAAAAATATCTACATTTCTGTTTTTTTCTTTCAAGATGGGGTGCAGAGTGTACATTAATGAACTGAAAAATTTACTTTTTGGATCTTATCAAATGGCTACAATGAAACAAAGAGTGAAAAATTTAAAGAGGTCTGAATACTTTCCATACCCACTGTATTATAGAGAGATAAAAAAAATGTTAGACAGGTTTATATCATTAATTATATAATTTATTTTAAAGATGTTATTAATTTCAGGGCACTGTATATATGAAAAGTCTAGAGATTTTTCAAAGTTTAAAAATGTATAGAACATTATCTTCATATATATATGAAGTATTTGATAAAACAATGCAACAAATAATAAAAGCAAAAAATAACAAATGAAGTCCAGACACATCATGAAAGTATATAAATCAAAGGGCCCAGTAACAACATGTTCCTTGTTGCTTCTTCATGGGAAATGATACATTGCGACCTGCAGCATAGGAAATAACACTGCATTTGGGTACTCCATTGACGTCAAAGCAGCCTTCATGTGACCCACTGCGCCACATCTAAACAGACACATTGCCATGGAGATTGGAGGGCATAGACTAACATAGCCGGAGTGACCAAGTAGGTAAGTATAAGGGTAGAATATAAATCGCCACAACAACAAACAAACATATATTTCTATATAAGCGCTGGTCCAAAATATGTGGATGTATTATTACATAATCAATGTAAGACTATTTAACCATTAAATAGGCAATCTTTAAACAACATTATGAAAAAAATTTAAACATTTTTAAACAACATGATTTAGTATAGTTACATAATTCCATCCAAAATAATATCATAAATAAATATATTTCCTATTTAAAAGCAACCATATAAAGATATGTACAAAGACATATAACAAAAATGAATAGTAAATGAGTACAAAGAAAAACATTAACTACACAACTCACAAAAAAGTTAGAGATATTTGGTTGAAATTTCAGTATGAACAATTTCTTGAATTTTTTTTCAAATGAACTAAATTAGACCATCTCTTACCTTTAGAATGCACTTGTCCAACTGTCCAAAGTTTCAGTACTTTTTGCACAACTTGCTGATGTCTAAAAAGGAGCTTAATGACAAAATCAAAAGTTGTTTGATCCTGAATCCCCAAAAATTTAGGGGGGATCAATTTGAATTAGGATTTAAACAGTTCTCCTCATCAAAGTGTTTACATTTTTACATCATGTGACCAAGATAACACCTTACAATTTATCACCAGTACCTTGCCATTGCAAGGCTTCAAGCTGGATGCTCTCAGATTGAAGTGGCCACCGTACATCATTATATACGGCCACGGTGGCAGAACATTTGGAGAAGCTAGATCAGCTATTGGGACACCTGGAGGCTATGGCTGAAATAAAAACCCCAAAAAGTGTCATTAATCTGGGGGAAACATTGAATTTTAGCCCTATTCTCCCGTAAAGGTGTTTAAACCCTTTCTGTACAGCCCCAGGGGGACAATAACAATGCTGATGCCCTGTCTAGGTATCCAGTAGAGCGGCCCAGTGACACTGGAGATGAAGAAAGGGAGGGGACCGAGACTCCTAACTCGGTTCCCTTGATTCTGTCATGAGGATGTCAGCTATTCAAGAGAATGATCTGAACATAGACTGGAGTAGCGTCTTGGGATTAGAGAGAGACAGGAAGATCCACTGACTTAGTAGGTTCTGAGGTGTCTGCAAAAAAGGGGGGCCCAAATGCCGGCAAATGAAAAACTCTATCAGTAGAAGGAAAGAAGCTCGGGTGTAAAAAGCGACTGGAGATCAAGGAAGGCATACTGTACCATATGTAAATATTATTATTCTCACATATAGAAGGTGGTGCAAGATGTTTGCAACCAAAAAAAATTTAATAATAATAAATTAAGAAGAGTTATATTTATTTAGAAAGCGCAAACATATTCTGCAGCACTTTACAATTTATGGTGTACTGTCAGGGGAACACCAAAAAATTACACACAAAAAGCTTCAGGATTAATCAAGATGTGGGGCCCCCGCTCACAAGAGCTTAAAAAACTATTAGAAAATTTCAGCCTCTCCAGGCAACTGACAATGGGCATTTTTGGGGTCCATCCGTTTCCCCCCTACATTTAGTAAAGATCTAGCAGAGTACAGCTTGACCGTGATATCATGGCTTTTCGTATTATCTGTCGATCTGTAAACAAAAAGGGCATTGAAAGCATTGAAAAAGTGACATTCTGTGCTATATTCACGGTTTCAATATCTGTTCTGTTTAGTTCTGCTACACCTGTACTCATGATAGACTATCTACAAGTTGAGGAGTCCTTGCGAGGTATCTGCTTGTCATGACAAGTATCTGCTTGTCATGGTGGATCATTTCACGAAGTTCACAGTGGCTGCCCCACGAGAGATCAAATGATAGAAACGGCAGCCCAAGTTCTGTGAAAAGACTTTGGGCCATATGTATGAAAACTGACTAGGTCTAAAATTCACTTTGTTGCCCATAGCGACCAATCAGAGCGCGCTTTCATTTCATATAGTGCTCTGAAAAAGGAAAGGGGCGCTCTGATTGGTTGCTAAGGGCAACAAAGTGAGTTTTAGACCTAGACAGTTTTCATACATGTGGCCCTTTGTGCTGGTCTATGGATTCCCAACCCAGCTGCACTCAGATCAGGGGGCCTGTTTGGAAGATTGAGACATAGAGGAAATGTGCCACTTTTACCAGATTTTAAAGACTCGTACTACTCCATATCATCCCCAAGGAAATGGGGCCTGTGAGCAGCTAAATCACACACTGCTCCAGATGTTGAGAATGCTGGAGGAACAGAAAAGAGAGAGATGGCCTGATCATATTTCTGAGCTGGTATGGGTGTAAAATAACACCATAAACTCTACCAAAGGCTATTTCCCTTAAAGGGGTTGTCTCACTACATTGACTCCTCTTACCTCAGCCCTGTTTTCTTGGTTTCTTTTTAATTCAGGGGGATGTTTTTCTGGCTTCAAGGCTGTATAGAAACCAGGTTGTAAACTATAGAACCCCTGCGCAGCCTATCATGAGGACTGAAAAAGGTCGTAGCTATAGCGACCCGAGGGCTGATGCAGACTTACAAGAGGGATGTTCAAAAAGGTAGGAAGCGTTAATGGAACATATTGCAAAGTGACTTGTTTTGCAAGTCTTTTAAAATAAAAAGCAAACTTGTAGTGAGACAACCCCTTTAAATGTTGATGTTTGGGAGAAATGAGAAAAGTGTCCTTTTAGTCTAATGATGACACTGAGTGAGGAAGTCAAGGGAAATTGGAGTGTTCACACATGGATGGGTGATCATAGTTTTGAATCAGAAGTAGAAATGGGCGAATTTCTCAAAAATTTGATTCGCCGAGTTCACCGAATTTTCAGACAAAATTCTTTTCGTCTCAAATTTATTCATGACGAAAACGGTTAAAAAAACAGCTATTTCCCGGCTCAGAGAGCCTGTAGGGTGTTGTAGAAAAATTGTACTATGCTAAAATTTTATCTTAGGGAAGGGGGTTTGGTCTTCATACAATGCTGTGTTTTTGTATGACCCCGACTTTGATTTCCCCGCCGCCCCTTAAAAATCGTTTTAACTCTTAAAATTCCCTTTTTTACTTTTGGGGGCGAAACTCCCAAAATTTAAGTGAAGGGGGAAAACCAGCCTGAAAAAGGAAAAGTCGCGCCAATTTTAAAGGGAACCGAGCAAAAGGGCCAAGATCCTACAAAAAACGTCAAGAGCACCCCTTTTACCCAAACATCAGATGATTCCACAGTTTATAACAAAAACCTGCTTTTTGTTTAAACACTGATACATGAGAAGGTGGAGAGGGTGGGGGCCCCAGAAATTTTGTTTTTGGACATCACTGATAAATTTTGCCCTTGTTTTTATCCGTCAGTGTCCTTTTTTAAATCGATAAAAAATTCCATCAAAAGGGTTAAAAGCCAAAAAAAAAAAAAAAATTTGACCAAAAACAGGGGATGACCAGAAAAGGGGGATATTTGCTTTTTTTTCGGGGTTTCCCTATTTTCCACTCCTGTTTTGGGGTTATCAAAATCATCAGTTAACCCCGACCCCTTTTCATTCCTTCTGACAGATGAAAAAGGGGAAAAAAAAAACCCTTAGGGGCCCAACGTAAATAAAAGTGGTGAGGGAAACGCATTGGGAATCCACGGGGGTGTTCCATGAGACAGGGGTAAAGTTGGAAATAAGCAAAAGTAGGCCCCCAAGAGTGGTCCCAATGACAAATTCTGGAGGTTGAAAGCACACAGGAGCCCATTTTAGTGGCACAAGGGGACAGAGTATGGAGGTGGCATCAACATCAGGGGGGTCCACGATTTTCCCAAAATTGACACAGTTTGGAGGGGGACGGCACCCAGCGCATGAGGTCATAGAGTGGCACAAGGGACAAAAGTGGGGGAAAATTCAAATCTTTTTGGATCGGACCCCTTTGGTGGGTATTTTACCCCACTTTCACTGGACCCCCGAGGAACCCCTGTTCCCCGCAGGGGAAAAAAGCTGGGGTTTTGTTTGTGGTAAAAAATTAACTTTGAATAAAATTTACTATTTTTTTTATTACCTTTTGTACTGGGGAAAGGTTTTAAAAACAAAAAAAGTTGAAAGGGGGCACTTTTTTTTGGGTTTGATCGGAAATTTCCATCCCGCGATTTTTTAGGGCCAATCTGCAGATAATTTATTACTATCGCACCATTTTCGCCGCCCCTTTCATTTTGGAAAGCCAGCAAAATCAGCTTAGGGATAAAGCAGGGTGAGCGGGAATGCGACGTCATGACGGATGAAAATTTGGTTTGTCATTGGCGGAAAAAATCAATGACCAATTTTCCCAAAGAAAAAGCGTTTCCTTTTAAAAATCAGTGTTACAGGTCTCTCACTAGA
This sequence comes from Phyllomedusa bahiana, assembly GCA_025379985.1. Taxonomy (NCBI): domain Eukaryota; kingdom Metazoa; phylum Chordata; class Amphibia; order Anura; family Hylidae; genus Phyllomedusa; species Phyllomedusa bahiana. The sequence goes on from JAODAL010051380.1 coordinate 12,873, forward strand.
GCAAGACGGGTTTTAGGGCTCTCTAAATTACAGCCCGCCAGGGGACACAGTTCTTCTTTTTTATTCCTAAAGAAAAACAATTTTTTTTTACCCCAGGGAACTTGGAATATAGGTAGATTAGAGAATTTAAAGTTTTTAATTTAGACAGAAAAATTTTTAAAGAAAGCTTCTAGCCTGTCCCGCCTTTGGGGGGGAAAGGGGGGTAGGGGGGGGGGGACTGGGACAAAAAGGCGGGTTTTTGGAAAGGAGGGGTTTTATTGTGCAGTCCAGACTTGTTTAAACCTGAAATTGAAATGGGTTTTTTTCCCCCTTTTGGCCCAAAGCACACCCTCACACCAAAATTGAAATTGTACCTTTTATTTTGTGCATCCCCCGTTTTTTCAAAGGGGGCCGCCTTGTACTTAAAAAAATTTGGGTACAAAAATTTTTTTAGTAACTGCTGGTCATTTTATTGGTGCAAAAAACCCCCTTTTGTTTTTCCGTAAAACTTTTAAAATAGCGTAAATTTTACTTTGGTTCAGCCCAGTTTTGTTTAAAGACCACCTTTTTTCTTAAAAATTTGGATACAGAAAATTTTTTGTAACTGTTTTTCAAGGGTCATTGCTGCAAAAAACACAATTTCTCATTCCCCTGTAATTTTTGAATAGTTTTTTTTTGGGGCTCTGTGAATCCAGTTTGGGGCAGATGCGCCTTTTATGAAAATTTGTTGAAAACTATCATTTTCCCAGCCCACTGGGGGGAGTTGTAAATCCCCCGGGGCTGAAGGAAGAACACGTTGATTTTGTCTTACGGTTTTTTCCCCCCAACCCCCCTTTCACAGGGATTCGAATAGAAACAATTCTGTTTTAAAAATTTTTAGTTGGCTGGTTTGGAAAAAAAGAGGGAAATTTTTGAATACTGTGATTTTCCGTCTTTTTAATAAGAGACGCAAAAATCTCTCCATACCCTTTTTTAAATTTTATATTTTCTGAACATTGGGGCGAAAGCAGGGGTAAGCGAGAAAGAGGGGGGTAGGCAGAAGGGGAAAGTACGAGAAAAGGTGCCCTTCCATTTCTGGCGGGCAAAAACGTAAGGCCCCGCAGAAACATCGGTTGGCAAAACCCCTCAGGGCCCGTCAACGCTGGGTCGGTGCCCCGTGAAATCAGTAACAAACAGTGGCGCCAAAACTGTTCTTTTAGTGGTTTTAAAAAAAACCTGCAAACCCGCGTTTTTACCTCCCGTCCTCCCCTCACAGCCCCCCCGGGCCCCGCCCCACTAACCTGCCCTGGGTCCAATTTCAGCCCCCACCTGCCTTTAACCCGTAAAATTTTCCCCCAAAAACCCCCTTGGGCAGTTGGGAAAGCAGGATTTTTTAGGGCAGGCCCGTTGACCTACTGGGGACATCGGGTTCGTTTTCTTTACATTCAAAAGTCATGGTGGAACAATGTCACCAGGAGAATGGCAAGTAGCTATAGAAGCAGCAGTATTGGAAAACGAGTTTTTTGTAATATAGTTTATTTCTTATTGCGAAATTTTCTGCTGATGGACCATAAGGGCACCTGTGCGGCTTTTTGGGTCATGCTGCGTTACAGGATATGGATAGTCAATGTCCATTTCACTAAAAAAATTTTTTTTTTTTTTTTTTTATGTAAAAAAAAACTTTGCTTTTCAAAGTATCTTTCCGGCACTTTTAATTTGTGAGTTCAGCAGGTTTGAGGGTCATGCTGCGGTCCAGGACAGGTATAGTCAATGTCCAGTTCACGTAAAATGTTGGTTCAAATAAGACTGCCTTCTGGCACTTTTTAATTTGTGGGTCATGAAGGTTTAAGGGTCATGCTGTTGTACAAGACAGGGATAGTGAATAGTATGTGACTTTTTTTCTGTGACACTTGTTGCCTAATTGTCTTGCCTAAGATGTAGCACGTATCCAGTTTACTGTTGTGGATGTTAATTCCAGCTTCTCCAGCCCTGTTTGGGTGTAAAAATTAAGGTGTTGTTCCTCTCCCATAGACTTTAATGGTCATCGGCGCTAATCTGTTATCGACTATCGGAAATAGTCACGATAATTGTCAATATCGACTATCAAATCAATAACGATAGTTGACACAATCGCTCATCACTACTCTGTACTCCTCAACTAGGGTTAGGGTTCTGACATAGGGTGAAATACTGATATATGGGGCCATCCCTTTTGGGACGAACACTCCATAGTCACCAGAGGGATCAGTGCAGGGCAAGTTTAGGGTTCCTTGCAAGTTCAATTGAATCACCTAACCGTGAGTAAAACCTGTCTTTTGATTGTAATTCTTATATTCACTCACAAGAATAGTATTGAGGAGTTATATCTTGAGGGGTATTCATTGAGTGTGTTGTTCCTATCTTATGTGTAGTTTATCTTGGATATAGAATTTAATGTGATTTATTAAAGGTAGATTTTCATATTAGGGTCCCTTTTTTCATATTTTCTGTGATACTGCTGAGTACTATCTTCACTAGGAGGGTGAAGGAAGTTGCTCATCAACAACTCGAGACTTATGTTGCTGCTGATGGAGCTGCTCCTACTCCTACCCCCCACCTCCCCACAGCAGCCATGGCAGTGGTACGTGAGCGATGCGGAAGCCCCCGGTCAGACCTGCCAGAGGATGGACAATGGTGCACATAGGCAGCGGCCAACTGACTACACAGGATTTCTCTATAGTACGCCAGTTTCTCCTCCCTCTCGCAAGCTGAAAAAAAGGCTCCCATTTTGGACCGGTAGCGAGGGTCCAAGAGGTTTGAGAGCCAGAAGTCATCCCTCTGCCAGATGGTGACTATTCGGCTGTCACTAACCAGGCAAATCAGCATGCTGTGGGCAATCTGCGCAAGTGACTCTGAGGGACTTCCTGCCTCCAGCTCCACTGTATACTGCCATGGTGAGTCTGGGTCATCTGCCTCATCTTCCTCATCTCCCTCTACCTCCTCCAGCTGCTCCTGCTCCTCCTCTCCTGTCACCTGAGTAGAAAAACCACTCAGGCACTGTTGTGATCCAATGTCCTCCTCCTCCAGTTCAGCCCCCACCGGACTCACGTGGCCGTGAGATGTAGTCGCCACGTCTCCCGTACCCTATACAGATAGATTTTGCAGCATCTGTTCCAGGACATGAAGCAGTGGAATGACGTTATTCATCTTGTAGTCCTGGCGACTGACAAATAACAGTGCCTTCTCAAAAGGCCTGAGCAAACGGCAGGTGTCACGCATGAGCTGCCACTGGTTGACATCAAAATTACACAAGGGAGTACTCCTGTCCGCTTGGATCAACAAAAAATCGTTAATGGCCTTTCTCTGTTCATAGAGTCGGTCCAACAAATGGAGGCTGGAATTCCAACGGGTTGAAACATTGCATATCAGCCTATGTTGGGGGAGGCCGTTCTGCCGTTGCAACTCAAGGAGGGTGTGCTTGGCTTTGTAGGAATGGATGAAGTGCATGTACATTTTCCTGACCATTTTTAGAATGTCTTGAAGATGGGTGGAAGACTTCAGGAACATTTTGACAACCAGATTGAACACGTGCACCATGCAGGGCACATGGGTCATCCCGCCTCAGTGCAGCGCGGACACCATGTTCCTTCCATTGTCTGTCACCATGGTTCCGATTTGCAGTTGTCGCTGAGAAAGACACACATCGATTTATTGTTGCATGAGGCGGAGCAGTTCCTCCCCTGTGTGACTTCTTTCGCCCAGGCAAACCAAGTGTAGAACTGCATGACACCGCTGTGCCCTACACATGTGGCATGATGGAGAAGCACTTGTGGAGGCTGAGGTGGTGGTGGAGGAGGAGGTGGACATTTGCGCAGGAGCAGCAGTTTGACAACGTGGTGGAGAAAGCGGCGTTTCCTGTGCAAGTTGTTGGTGTGGCTGGGCAGGAAGCACATTCACCCAGTGGGCCGTAAAGGACATTTACTGTCCCTGACCATAGTTACAGCTCCACACGTCCGCATTGCCATGCACCTGGGACAGAAAATCGAGCGTAGGCTCAAGGACTGGCCTACCATCACTTCTGTTTCTACCAATGTGTGAGGGCTAGGTACTGTCATTTTTGGGAAAAGAAATTACGGCTTGGAACTCTCAACGTCGGCTTTGAAACAAATCATTACGTCTACTGAACAGTGCAGTGATCCCACCACTTGGAAGGGGAGGGACTGCGAGTAACACACTTGGACAGGAGCACGGTCTGCTTCTGCACCTTAGGATGGTTGGAGCATCCATACTGTTGTCTCTTGCAATCGCTCGTTGGAAAGTCCTGCTGGCGCCAATGAGTGGTGAGGTTGCAGGGAGCAGCGTCTGGACCGAGGTAGATGATGGGACAGGAAAGCACAAACAGCTCCCTTCTGCAGAGGTGGGTGAAAGCTACTGGCTGATGAAATGCCATGGTGCACACTGGGTGCTGCTGTTGACTGGCGACGGCCAGGATGGTCCACCAAATCTGAGCCCGTTTCTCCCAGGCACTGGATGGTGATGACGCTTAGCATGTGTTGACGCAGGGCCATGGTGCCAAACGTTAGCTCCTCTGGCCATGCTTCACTTTCATGCCCACAGATTTACATATACAACATGTTATGCTACTCTGGTTTGGTCTTCAGCAAAAAAATTGCCACACCGGCGACGTAGGAATTTTACCTCCAAGGCTCCGCACTAGTGACTACTACCACCGCTGCTCGCTAAGCACATGTGCCGCCGCTACTTTCTTGGACCTGTGAAGCGGGTTTTCTACCCCGTGGCCATTTGGCTCCAGACGTCGCACTGCTGCCACCCTGCTGACTCACAGCCACACAACTGACTTGCTAGCTGCGTCGCTGCCTGACACGCAAGCTGACACCCTCTTCTCACTGATGATTGATGAATGATGCAACTGCTGCACCGGTCCCTCAAGTGCGATCGGCTACATCGTCATCGATTTGTGTTTGCCCGTCACTGCTATTCTCCTCAACAATCTCAGTATGCAGAGCCTGACTGCTTGCAATAAAACCTTCCATGCCACTCTCCACATCACTACTTTCCTGCCTACTGCAAGTAGCAGCGGATGTCTGCCCCACCTCTTCGCTGCCAAGCAGCTGCTGACTGTCCTCAAAGAGTTCGTCCTTGCGGTATAGTAGCGCTGAGCCCAGACCACATAGTGGATTTCTGGATGGAGGAACCGGACAGGACAGAGGCAGGTTGAGGAAAGGTGAGGGCCGCTGACCCGCTCCCGGGCCATGCCAACTAATGGTTGTGTCTGACGTTCCCATCGACTCTTGGCTGGGGTGGTGGGTAGTGTTGAGCGATTATTATCGACAAAGTTGAAATCGGCAAGGTTTTTATGGTGATCGAAATTTTTTAGATCATGCGATAATTAAGGCTAAAATCTGTGCGATCATCTATCTAAGATCGCGCCATTTTCGGCGCTTCCTGTAATTTTGGCGGCCAGCAATCAGCCTAACAGAATAGAAGCAGGGTGATATGTGGTGTGCGAGTCATGCTGGGAAGTGCTATGGTTGCGATATAGGGCTGGAAAAATCACATTACCATGTCTTTTAACATAGAACAGCGGTTTTCCTGTTCCAGCCTCAGACGTCCTCTCAGCGTACTCATTGGAGTTGGGACGTGCGCTCTGCCGGTGGTCCCAAAACAGCTCTGACGAAATATTCTATTTCTGCACAGAGAAGAAACCTCTTACTATTAAGTCTCGTGATACCTTACAATTTAAGTTAGATTAGAGATTGGCGATTTTATGTAGTTAGGTAGAGAATTTTAAAGGAAGCATCTACCGCCTGTAATGTCACGGGAGGGGGCGGGGGGAAACAGACAAGCTCTAATAAAGAAACACTGGATAACAGTTCACCAAGACTTAGTGTTGTAGACATTGCACTGACATTATCTTTAATTATTAACAGTTTGTATTGAAATATTTCCTGGATTTGGGCAGCCTGAACTTATTAATTAGGATTCATTCATTTTCTGTAACTGCAGGTCTCTGTGTTAGGGCAAAACTCAATTTTATTATCACGTTATACATTTCAGTTAGGTGTTCTTTTTCAATTTTACCATTCACACCTTTGTCTCATATATCACAACTTGCACTTAAATCTGGAAAACCAGCAATTTATAGTTACCACAGGTGAATTTGAAAGGTGCAAAAAAAAATACCGTGTATATACGGAATACATAACAGATACGTGTATTTTTGAACTTTGCGCACTACAGCATTTGTTCATTGACGCAGCTTTGCATTGAAATCTGAAAACAGCAAAATTTTATTGTAACCAAAGGTGTGAATGAAAGGTGCAAAAAATACTTTTATTATAACGAAACATTAACAACAGATACGTGTTTTTTGACTTTGGAGCACTACAGCTTTGTTTCATTGACGCAGCTTGCACGGGTAAATCTTTAAAAACAGCAATTTTATTCACCACGGGTGAATTGAAAAGGTGCAAAAAATACATTTTATTTGATACGAATACATTTCAGAATACGTGTTTTTTTTACTATGGCGCACTACACCTTTCTTCATTTACGCAGCTTGCACGTAAATCTCAAAACAGCAATTTTATAGTCACCCACAGGTGATTGAATAGGTGCAAAAAATACATTTTATTTTACGGAATACATTTCAGATACGTGTTTTTTGACTTTGGCGCACTACAGCTTTGTTCATGATGCGCTTGTAAGTAAATCTGAAAACAAGCAATTTTATAGTCACCAACAGGTGTATTGAAAGGTGCAAAAAATAAATTTTATTTATCCGAATACATTTCAGATACGTGTTTTTTACAATTTGACGCACAAGCTTTGGTTCATTGGACGCAGCTGGCACGTAAATCTTAAACAGCCAATTATTATAGTCTACCACAGGTGAATTGAAGGTGTCAAAAAAAATACCATTTTATTATCCGACATACATGTCAGATATGTGTTTTTTTGACTTCTGGGGCAATATACAGCTTGTTCATTGACGCAGCTCCAGCTTGCTCCGCGTAAATCTGAAAACAGCAATTTTATAGTCACCACAGGTGAATGAAAGGTGCAAAAAAATACACGTGTGTGTTGTATTATACGAAAAAAATAAACAGTTAAGTGGGTTTTTTTACTTTGGGAAATACAGCTTTGTTCATTGACGAAGCTTGACACGTAAATCTCGAAAACAGCAATTTTATAGTCAGACCACAGGTGAATTGAAGGTGCTAAAAAAAATACATTTTATTATCCGATCACTTTTCAGGATTACGTGCGGTTTTTTGACTTTGGCGCACCCTCTACAGCTTTGTTCATTGATGCAGTAGCTTGCAACGTAGTAATCTGAAAACAGGCAAATTTTATAGTCACTCAGTGAATTGAAAGGTGCAAATAATACCGTGTATTATTACGATATACATTTAAACAGATACTGTTTTTTGGACTTGGCGCCCTACAGCTTTGGTTCCTTGACGCAGCTTGCACAGCGTAAATCTGAAAACTAGCAAATTTTATAGTCACCACAGGTGATTTAAAGGCTGCAATAAATACATTTTATTATCGAATACATTTCAGATACGTGGTTTTTTGACTTTGGCGCACTACAGCTTTGTTCATTGAGAGCTTGCTACGGTCAATCTTAAAACAGCAATTTTATAGTCACACAGGTGATTGAAAGGTGCAAAAAATACCGTGTATTATTATGAGAAACATAACGAATACGTGTTTTTTTTCTGCACTTTTGCCAAGTCCAGGATTTGTGATAGGAACTTGCAGTTAAATTTGATCCAGCAATTTGTTTTGATTAGAGGGATTTGAGATTAGCTGCTGATTTGCCCGTCTTTTAAAGTAAGTGATTCCAAAACTATTCCATACCTTCTCCCAAATTTTTATATTTCTGAACATACCGGAAGCAAAATGCAGGGTGGTAAGCGAGCAATGAGGGGTTGAGACATGGAGGTTGAGGTACGAGAGAAGGTGATCCTTCCACAGTGCTGGCGAAACAAACGCCATTGCCGCGGATCGTCAGTTGCAGGACCGTAAGGCTTGTCATCGCTGGGTCAGGTCCCCTGTGAATCTCAGTAGCGAACAGCGTCGCCTAATCTGTCCTTTCAGTGGTTAATGCAACTGCAACAAGCAGTATTTACCTCCTCGTCCTCCCGTCCACGGCCAACAAATGGTCATCTCAGCATCGTCCAACTGAAGCAGCCCAAATGTCAACTCGTGTACCCCACCACTGTGGATAATCCATTTTCTGTAGAACCTCTTTGATGACAATAATGCGGTTGGGGGTAAGAGAAGGCATAGTTAAAAGATCAAGATGGCCAAAAGAGGAATGATTTGCTCTGCTCTGATGCCAGTTATGATTTTTTTTTTGGGGGGGCCATCAGAGGTGGAGAAGGAAGCCGGTCAATCGGACAAAAATCCGGGGCTGGTCGGCAACGCCTTGCAGGACCTCTTGCTTGTAGACGACAGCTTCTGCATGCAGGAAAGTCAGGACAGACCAAGTCACCTGTGTTGTTTGATGGATGACTGATGACGAATTGCGGATCATCGTGTGTTTCTTCCGCAGAATTTGCTTGGCGAGGCGCTTCATCAGGTGGACGAGGAGGAAGACTTGGGGGTAGTGTCAATAGGGTCCTCGCCACAAAAACGGGAGGGGCGGTGTCGCAGAAGTCGCTGATATGATTCCGCCAGCCTCACGGTCAGCACAAAGCCCAGCTCTCGCTTATCGCGTTCAAAAAGGTCCAGGGAACTCTCTAGCCTGGGCCTTCTTTGAGCAAAAGCTTCTGATTCACCCCCAGCGATAATTGTTCATATGCGCCTTTGCTCCCGGTAAAGCTTAAAGTAGAGGCAAAGAAACCTTAAGTGGTTACCACCACCAAACATGTCTAGCACTTGCGCGAAGCATGAGTTGAAATGGAAAGGGAACACTTGGCCAAAAAAGGCACAGGACCGAAGCCGGGCCTACAACACTCTCCACACCCTATGTCTCCACCTCCTCATCCCTCCGCCACCACCCAAGCGTTCCTCAGCTGCCGATGTCTCTCAGAGTCATGATCAGGGATCAGCCTCCGCTTCAGGCCATCCACGTCACCCAAGTACCACCAGCACCACCAGAAGAGACCCATCCTTACCCCTACTCCTTCCTCCCCCTTTTCTCTGCCAGTTTGACGACTTGCACGCCGTACAGCGGCCGGGTCTAGCAAGCCAGGCCATTCTGTTTCCAGGTTTGGGAGCAGAAGAAAACCACTTTATTCCCAAAACCATCCCCAAAGCCAAAAAGCCTGAATGTCGGAATATTGCAAGGCTTTTGGCCTTGGAAATGTTGCCCTTTCCGTATGGGTGTCCACAGGATGGGGTTCCGCCAGTCATGAGATTCTTGATGCCCCCTATACCAGATGCCGAGCAGGCATTTTCTTTGCCAGGAAATGCCCGTCCCCTGACCTGGCCAGCTCGTGTCAATCTAAAATTTCAAGCGCGTTTGTCTGCAGCTGTGGCCGGATAAAAGTCCATTGACCACCGACACTTGGAACTAGTAAGCACGGTCAAGGCCACTAAATCTTCTGTGACAGCTCAATGGGTGAGCTGGGTGGATGTCTCTGGGGGTTGATGGTGGTTCTCAGGCTCGGCGACACGCTCTTCAAAAAACCGACGGGATGGTGCAAGTCCTCTTGGGTGGGGGCATCAAGTGCCCAGAGAAACCAACCTTTTTGAAAACTAATATGTGTCTTGGAGACCGTCCATGCCCCACACAGGTCAGAGCTGTGGACGGCTCCTCCGCAACGAGGATCGAGCGCTGGCTGGGTGACAAGAATGCTTGTGCCAGGCAAGATGGTATGCGGCATAACGTGGCGAAATCTGCTGGCCGCCCTTAAGATCTGAGTAGCGCTGGAGCCACATCCCTTGCCTGGACATGTCATGAACCTGGTCGTCCAGAATTTCTAAAGAGCTAACCGGGTCTGGACTGCATGCTGAAAGAAGGTCGATTGCGTCTGAGTTCGCCTACTTACAGCCGTTCGAACCCCTGCTTCGGTCACCGCCTGGCTGCGTTGCAGCGTCAGCAGCTCGGCCTCCCCGTTCAAACCGTTATTGTTGACGTGGCAACACGAATGGAATTCCACCCCTCCACATGTCTCCACGTTTGTGGGCAGCAGCGCAATGCCATTACGCAGTATGAAGCGACACATGGACCTGACAAGCAGCGGGCAGGGACCTCGCAGGTTTGAGCACCGAGAGAAGGCGACAGTTGAAAGAACTCTGCTCCATCCTTTCCAGTTTTGAAGAAGCCACCAAAATGGTCGTGCGGACAATGCCCTTGTCAGCATGGAGCATTGTGGTGATCTTAGTTACTGGAAACGATCGTTTGGAACTATGAAACAACACGGTCCCGAACTGCGACAGGACGAGGGGAGCGAGACGGACACAGATGCGGGAAACACGGAGCCTTCTCTCCGTCAAATCGCACAAGGCCCGCATGACAGTTTCACAAATTTCATCTTGTTCTTCATTGTAGGCTGTGGTTCGGGGTCCAGAGTGCTAAGTGAAAGGTAGGAACCTTCAGCTCTCAGGGTGCATCATATCAGGGGCAAAGTCCAGGCCTGTGTTGAAGCTCTGTGCCGGAGGCCAGCGGAGAGGAGGAGGAGGAGGACGCGCAGAGGTATTCCTTGACCACCGATGTTACCGACTCCCTGCCTTGGAAGAAGGTTGGCGCGAATTTGAGGAGGAGAGGAGGTAAGAATGAGGAGATCAGTTTTAGCTAGTGCCCATCGACCCAGAGGCTGGAAATCATGGGCTCATCTCCCACCATGAGTGCTTGGATGCTCCATTTCCTACAAACATGATCCTCCCATTAAGGCCATCAAAATGAACAACTGTAGTTACTGGGTGGCCACCCTCCGGAATCCCGGTACAAAACAAAACTCAGCACTTTAACTTCCACCCACCCAATTGGAGAGTAATATGCAAGGAAATGGAGACACTTGCTGATTGATCAAACTGGAGGGAGAGACATCTGTTGCGTATGCTTAACGTTCTTCTCATGTCACGGAGGAACAATGCCAGCGACGGTGTCAGCAGTAGAGTGCCAAGTAGCCGTAGCGGCGAGCAGCAAGCAGCCCAGCAGGCAAGGTGGCAGAAGACCTCAATGGGTGACCTATGGCAATCTTTATTTACCCAAACTCACCAATGAAATACAACGCCAGGGCAACACCCCAAACACTCAGAGGACCAGTTAAGTTCATGGTGCACGACTTATCTGTGTTCAACACAACGATTGTTTTATGTTTGTGTTTACGGACCCCATAGACTTCGGGTATCCAAAATGGAGAAATGGCCGAGCTGGCTCGCCACGCCATAGTGGTGTTGTCCTGCCCAGGCAGCCAGCGTCATATCTGAGCGGACCTTCAAGCACTGCCCCGGACCGGTGTCATTTACAGACAAACGCATCCGGCTTTACACAGATTATGTGGATTCTTTTGACTTTTCATCAAGATGAATCTGGCTATGGATTTTGATGATGTTGTGCACCCAATTGCCGAGGTCAACGATTTGTTGCTGTCTACTTCACATCTCCTAATCCAAACAGAAAATGGTCCTCTTGAAAAAACTATTTTTAAATGATCATTTCTTACTGCAATTTTTATTCTCAGTTCCCAACAGTTCATTTTGATGGGTTTTGCTGTGATGAGGAGACTGTAAAAAGACCACTAAGGTTTCATGACAAAACCCATATTCCATTTACTCACTTCATCTTTAGAAATTTTTAGTCATTGTCAATGGTTTTGGGGTTCAGCGGTTCATGTTGCCTCAAATTTGTAACAGTGGCTGGAGAAGAGTCATATTTATAATTTTTCTGGGGTCATGTTGCTAGTGAGATACAGCAATATTTATGGTACTTCATAACAGAAATGTGGCTCGTCCTATCTAAGTGGCATTTCTCCCTCACAATCTTTTAACCGTGGCTGAGAAGTCATTTTTTTATAATTTTTTGGGTCATGACTGCTTTGAAATGCAAGCATTACTACAGGTCTATTCTAAAAAATGTTGTTTCTAAGAGACATTTGTTCTTCACCATTGTCCAAAAGTGGCTTATGGGTCATTTTTTTGAATTTTTGGGGCATTTTGGCTGTGAACATGCACAGCTAGACTACAGGTCCTATTATAAAAAATGTTGTTACTAACAGACATTTGTTCTTCACAATTGTCCAATAGTGGTCTCAAGGGTCTTGATTTGGAATTTTTGGCGGGCATTTTTTGCTGTGACATGTCAGATATACTACAGGTCCCTATTCTAAAAAATGTTTTGTTTCTAACAGACATTTGTTCTTCACAATTGTCCCAAGTGGCTCCAAAGGTCATTGCTTTGAATTATTGGGGGCATTTTTGCTGTGTCAATGCAGCTATACTACAGGTCCATATTATAGAAAAAATGTTGTTTCTAACAGAAATTTGTTTACTTCCCAATTGTACAAAGTGCTACAAGGGGCTCATTCGCTTGAATTTTTGGGGGGCATTTTTTTTGCTGGGTCATGCAGCTATACTTCAGGTCCTATTATAAAAACTTTTGTTTCTAACATTCATTTGTTCTTCACAATTGTCAAGAGTGGACTCAACGGGTGATGGTGCTGTTCAGTACAGGAATAGGTAGGACACTGCTATGGACCATATTGCAAAATGATAGAGATTGTTTTGAACCGTTGGTAAAACATTTTTAATCAACCTTTAATAAAATTTCTTTAAATCAAACAATCAATCCTTCTGACTTTACACCATCAACTTAGTCCGTCAGATTCCAAATTGACAAGGAAATATGGCTAAGATACTCAGATTTTAGTTGCGCCAGGCCATGCCGTTCAATGAAGTAAGTCCTTTAGATAGGATCACCAGCGTAAAGTGAGCAGAGTGTCGCGGCATCTCAGAGTACAGTATGACGCACAGAGCAAGTGCGGACGTTTCGGGGGAAGCTCCTCCCTTCCTCAAGCATGAAGCGTTCATCAGAGTATCTCCTCCTTTAAAAAAGGTAAGTGAGAACATTAACCCTGACAAACACTGACATGGAATTATAAAAACACTCTAAGATTAAAAACATCATTAAACCCCCTATGGGGTGTGAGTGATTCCTGGTGGAAATCCAATACGCTTCTCCTTCCTTTTATAGCAACTGCTTAATAGATAATGATTTTTCGTTAGCCACAAATATTTTCCAGCCACGACCACCGGAACTCGTATATTATCATGGCGAGCTTCCGGCAAAAATGTCTAGCTACAGAAGTTCACCATATGATTTTTTATTGGGGCTCCATCTCGTCGTGGTGGAGATTTTGTTTTGATCTCACTTCCCTTCGTCTCTTAGCACAAATAATCGCTTGCCTTGTGCTCATGATCCTAATCTTAATGCTTTCGTTGTCGGTCTGCCCAAAACATATATGAGCCCACACGGGCATTTCAGCATATGTTATCCACATTATTACTATACACGTGTGGAAACCTTTGAATTTTAATGTTGCTGTACAAACATACCTTGTGTAGGATGTGGATTACTCACTCTTGATTATGCATGCACAGTTTTGGCAATTCAGACACGCGAATGTGCAGATCTGTGCTGCTTGAGAAGCGTCTGTTACTCTTGTTATTATTAGATTTTTTTAAATCAGAAGAAATCTAACTGTTGACCAGGGGTACTACCCTTACGATAAATCCAACGGGGGAGGTCTTTAAATAAAATAGACCCGTATTTATGATCACTACTAAGATTCTTCCAATGTTTTGTAATAGCTTGCTTAATCAAACCAGAATGCCTGTCATAAAATGATTTTATATAGTTACATTGGGTATTAGATTTTTTGCTTCGTTACCTCCCTGTGTCTGTATAACAATGTTTCTCGCGG
>JAODAL010051381.1:0-26710 GCA_025379985.1 Phyllomedusa bahiana
TTTTTAAGTGGAGGCCTATACCCCTACCAACCTACTGGGGAAGAACCTGTATCCCTACCTACATATTGGGGGCCCTATATACCTATCAACCTACTGGGGGCCCTATATAACTACCAATTTACTGAAGGGCCTAAATACCTATCAACCTACTGGGGGACCCTATATCACAACCAACTTACTGGGGAGACCTTGAAACCTATCAACCTACTGCAGGGACCTATATTAATACCTACATACTGGACGATCCTATATACCTGTCAACCTACTGGAGGCTCTATTTAACTACCAACTTACTGGGGCGACCTATATACCTACCGATCTATTAGGGGTACCTATATGTTAACCAACATATAGGGGGAGCTATACACCTACCAACCTACTGGGGGATCTATATGCCTACTGGGGTGATCTATATACCTACCTACCAAGGGAGCCTATTTGCCTACCTACACTATATACCTTCCTAGCTACTTAAAGTGGCAATACACCTACTTACCTACAGGGTAGGGACATCAGCATAGCGGCTGAAAAGAAAGATGATCCTGGCTGCTTCATTAAGGACAGATTGGAGAAGGGAGAATTTACAGAGAGGGAGACTGATAAGCAAGGAGTTAAAGAAGTCGAGAAAGTATAAGAGCAACAATAAGAATTTGAGTTATTTCCACAGTAAGAAAAGGACGGATTCTGGAGATGTTGTTGAGGTGCAGGTGACAAAAGCGTACAAGGGATAGAATATAAAGAGTAAAGGACAGATAGGAATCTAGTATGACCCCAAGACAGTGGGTCTGCTGCATAAGAGTTATAGTATTACCACATACTGAAACAGAAATAGAAGGGTTAGGTTAGTTAGTAGATGGTGGAATGACAAGAAGTTCTGTTTTAGTTACTTTTAGATAGAGAGAGGACATGATGTTAAAGACAGCGGACAGACGGTCAATAGTTTTTTGTAGAAGGCCAGCGGTGATTTCATGGGAAGAGGTGTATAATTGTGTGTCATCAGCGTATAGATGGTACTGAAAGACAAATCTGCTGATGGTTTGTCCACGGGTGCTGTGTAGAGTGAAAAGAGGAGAGGACCTAGAACTGATCTCTGAGGAACCCCAACAGCAGGAGGAATAGGGGAGGAGATAAAACTTGCATATGGGACACTAAATGAGTGGTCGTAGAGGTAGGATGAGAACCAAGATCAAGCAGTGTGCTTGAGGCCAATGGCACTGAGCATTCTAAGGAGAATATGGTGATTTATAGTGTCAAGCGCTGCAGAGAGATCAAGAAGAAACAACAATGAGTAGTTGCCCTGAGATTTAGCCGTCAGGAGATCATTTGAAGCTTTAGCTAGACCACTTTCTGTGGAGTGTACAGTGCGGAAACCTAATTGCATTGGTCTAGAAAAGAGTTAGTAGAGAGATAGCGGATTAGGTGAGAGCAGACCAAGCATAACATAAGTTTAGAGATGCAAGGCAGATTAGAAACTGGTTGGTATTTAGCAGCGCAGGATGGGTTCACAGTGGGCTTTTTAGTAAAGGGTTTATGATGCCGTGTTTAGGTGGGGATGGAAAGATCCCAGTAGAGGTTAAATATTGATGACAGCTAGAGCAATGGACTGGACAATGTAGGAGGGAATGTGGTCAATAGAGCAGGCAGTGTGCAAAGCAGACAAGAGAAGTGTGGATACTTCTTTTTCTGTCATTGTGTCAAGTTTGGAGAGCAGACTAGAGTACATGCAGGAGAGGACAAGATGGGTGTTACTTTGGAACTGAGATATGATTTTTGGCCAGATACTGTCACTTTTCTAATTGAAGTTAGGGAATTTGGGTTATTGTGTAAAGTTGACATGAGGGAGGTGAAATATTCTTGTTTGCGCAGTGAAGGGCGGTGTGATTAGTCCAAAGTATGAATTTGTAATGCAGGTAACTTTGACTTTCTCCAAAGACATTCAGCACACCTGCAAAATCACTGCAGAAAGCAAGTTTGAGGTGTGTGCCAAGGTTGCCAACATCTGCCTATGGTGGTGCGGGATTTAAGTGGTGCAAATATGTCCAGGGTGATTGGGAGAGTTTCATCATATTGTTTAACAGCCAGGACAGGAGATGGAGGAGATTGGAGACAGTGAGGACTTAGGGTGTCTATGAGTTCCTGAGCATTTATGGAGCAGAGATTTCTGAATGTGTGATGGACAGGTGTGTCAAGAGAAGGCTGAGAATTAGTGATAGCGATGGAGATAAGGTTATGATCAGAAAGCGCATAAAGAGAATTGGTAAGGTTAGAAATTAAGCAGAGATAAGAGAAGACCAGATCAACTGAGTTCCCATCCTTATGCTTGAAAGAATTTGGAAATTGCGAGAGGCAAAGGGAAGAGGTTAGTGAAAGAAACCGAGAAGCAGAAGGAGATATGGGGTCATCAATGGGGATGTTGAGATCACCCATGATGAAAGTGGAAGGGACAGAGCCATGCAGAAAATGATTCAGAAACTGAGGTAAGCCACGGGGTCTGTATACAATCGGCATTCTTAGAGAAAATGGCCAAAAGAGTCTGAGGGTGTGGACCTCAAGAAAGGGGAAATTGAGGGGGAGGGTGCAGATGGAATTACTTGGTAAGCGCAGTGTAAAGAAAGAAGTATGCCATCTTCCCCACCCTGCCTGTCCTCAGGTCTCAGGGAGTGGGTGAAGTGTAGGCCATTTTAGGTGAGAGCAGCAGGAGAAGCAGTGTCAGATTGTTGGAGCCATGTTTGTGTGAGAGCTAGCAGATTAAGGGAGTTTGAGAGGAACAGGTCATGAATAACATTGCAGTTGTTACAGACAGATCAGGAGTTCCAGAGTACGCATTTAAAAGAGGCAGGAAAATATGTAAAATCAATACTATGCATAAGCATATTAGACAATTGGTTGTTTTTCACCCTGGCGATTTCATTGCAGCTCCTATACGTTTTTTAGACAAATAGCTTGACAGATTACCACCTGCACCTTTAACTATTTTTCTCTCTGTTGTTACACAAGAACATTTATAATCCTCATTACTTTTGATTTGATATTATCTGCGGTCTACCTTTAAATATACTGTATCTCTAATTTATACCTTCAGTGT
Organism: Phyllomedusa bahiana; assembly: GCA_025379985.1. Taxonomy (NCBI): domain Eukaryota; kingdom Metazoa; phylum Chordata; class Amphibia; order Anura; family Hylidae; genus Phyllomedusa; species Phyllomedusa bahiana. The sequence goes on from JAODAL010051381.1 coordinate 3,086, forward strand.
TTCCTATCCACATCAGTCCCTTTTTTCTTTCCTTGGCCATGTACAATTCACATACGCTATTCTGTTTTCTGAATCACCTTAAACCAAAACAAAATTTGACCTCTTTAATCACTAAACCATCTGCTGTCTCTCTCTGTTCTTCTTTTATTAGTTACAAGGGACATCTCTTCTAACCCTGGTACACCTTGTTTTAACTGACTTCAACCATAAATCTGTTAAACATTCACTGAATGTCTTCTCATGTCTCCATTAAGGAGGACCTGTGGATGTTCCTGATATGTCTGTTTTAGTAAATAATTGTTAAATAACAATTCTGAAATATTTTCGTATATAACTCTGTATTGCTGTTCCTTGTACTTTTAGAAATTTATAACAGAATCTGTCAGCTAGGTGTTAACAATTGGGAGTGTGTCTCTGCACAGGCTGACATAATGAAAACTGGAACAATAGTACCCAGCTGACTGATTCAGTAATACATTTTTAGGAGGAGTAACAGGATCATTACATCATAAAGTTAGAAGATGCTTCAGAATTGTTATTTTACAGAAAATAATTACTAAAACAGACATGTCAGCAGAGGCGTATCTAGGCGGGTGACATGGGATGGTCCGCTGGTGTCTGACCACTGGTCTCTGTATGGTAGTATTTTAGGTTATATCAGCAGTTGTAAAGTGGCGGTGTACACTTGTCCCTGATTGTAAATGTGAGTGCATACCTGTCCCTGACATTGTGATTAGGGATTTCACTTGTACTCTCTTGCTTGTGTTTATAGTGCTGTTTATTTTAGAAAGTGGTGAGGTGTGTGACCAAGGGAAAATTTGTAGGCGGATTTTATATGTGGGCTGGTGGGGATTTGTGCAACGACTGGTTTGTAGTCATAAACTTATCTGCAAATATTAATCCCTCACACAGTTAAACAGACAGAAAAGTAAAAAAAAGTTCTTATTGTATTGTAACATAAAAACATGATTTTTTTAAAGTGACGATTATTAATTCATGAGTGTGAGGAGGGGCTTGACATGAAAAGTGGCCGTGTGGTCTGTAAAACAGGGTGGCAAACTTAGCAACAGCCCCGGACAGCAAAAGTTCTAGCTCTGCCACTGCATGTCAGCGTCATGGTGGTGACTTGCAGTGCCAGCAGGCTCCGACTTACGCACTGCATTTACCACATTGATCCTCCCTGAGTCAGGTCACTTTGCTAAGCTCCCTTTCTCCGTGCAGCAACACTTCCAGCACTACTACTTTCTGCTGTTGTTTAATAGATTCTAGGACGGCTAAAGGAAGGCATGGCCAGACTTCAGTAGATATATTAGGCAGCTCCTCTCTCCACATCTTGCCTGAGCTTAGGTTCCTAGTATCTGTGTGTCCTAGTATCCAGCAAAGTTGTTCCTGTTTCTTGATCTGTAACGGATTTCAGCTTGTCTCAATATCCCATCTGATCTCTCTGCTCCTAACCCCGACTATGTACTGTGAACCTGTGCTGCCACCCTGTGCTGCCATCTGACTTCACCTCTGCCTGCTCCTTTGGTGCTTTTCCCCAGCATCTTTGACTCGTTAGTCAGCTGCTACGAGTTCAGAGACTGCTCTGGAGTGGCACCTGGTGTCTACCCTAATGGCCCAGTCTATTCTCATCATCAGGGGCTCTAGTGAAGGCCAGGGTAAGCATGGCTAGTGGTAGAGTGGGTCTTCACCTGCTACTGTCAAAATCAGGAGATGGCCTATTTAACTGTGTGCTCTGTCTTCTTTTCTTGTACTATACTTTCCAGGTGAGTTTCCTGATAAACTCACTCAATTGTCCTGATTTTGAGGTCCATGCCCTCAGACTTCACTCTGTGAATGACAGTTTTCTTTAGTCCCTGGCTCACCTTGCCAATTAATTAATTAATTATTTTGCTGCCCGACTTCTTTGTTTCCCATCTTGAAAAATATCAACTCTCACTATGGGTAATTTTATCATCCTCAATGACAACCCAACATTCCAATTTGACTCTTAGGGTGACATGTAGAGATAGGCGAATCGATTCTAACGAAGTGGAATTCGTTTAGAATTTCAGGAAAACTTCGGTTCTGAACGAAGTCGAAGTTTGGGGTACTTCGGGTGAACGAAGTGTGCTTTTCATTGATAAAATGGCTGCGAGCACATGGCGCTACATGGGGCAAAGCACTCTGGGAGGAAGAAGGGCATAGCCTGCATGACATGTGCAGAGGTGAAGCCAATCAGAGACCGGCGGGATTCTGTGACGTCACCGCACTATATAAGTCCGGGCGCGATGCTGGGAGCTCATACCGCTCTCACTGTACTGATCAGGGAAGGTGCTGTCGCGGCTGATTGTTACTGAAGAACTGATTTTTATACAGCGATTTTTGTGGGGTGTCTCAGCTGGTCTCTGAGACTGCTTCTCTTAATGTTCTATTTCTGATTTTTTGGTGTATTGGATCTGAAGTCCAGTGCATATACATATTAATGCTATCTGCTCACAGCACATTGAATATCCAAGGGGCATCTAAGCCAGTTCCTGTTGTATTCATCTAAAGAAACAGCGTTTTTATAATACAAATACCACTTCATTTTTGGCTGCCCCCAATTCTTTTGCGAAATTTTACACCCCGGGGGTTAAATTTAAAGGCTTTTGTTCTGCTCTGTTGTGACCCCAAAAAAACCTTTCTTTTTCACCCCCAAAAAAAATTTAAAATTTTTCCCTGTAGCATAGTTCAAAAAACGAAGGAAAAATTTACAATTTTTTTCTTGTTGGTAGCGTAGAAAACAAGCAATTTTTAACACGCTCCAAAGCTTTTTGTTTCCGGCTGCTAATTTTTTTTGTGAAATTTAAAACCCGGGGGGTTAATTAAGCGTTGTTCTGTGTTTTGTGCCCCAAAAAAACCGCCCTTTTCACCCCCCAAAAAATTTCAATTTTCCTGTAGCATAATTCAAAAAGGGAAAGGTTAATTAAAAATTTTTTTCTCTTGTTGTTTTTAGCTGGGAAAACACGAAATTGAAACACCCCTCCAAGCTAGTATTTTCCGGCTGCTAAATTTTCTTTTGCGCAATTTACACCCGGGGGTTAAATTTAAGCGTTTTTTGGGTGCTGTTGTGACTCAAAAAAACCGCCCTTTTTTCACTGCCAAAAAATAAAATTTTTCCTGTAGCATAATTCCCCAAGCAAAGGGTTTTTTTTTACAATTTTTTTTTGTTGTGTAGGTGGGAAAAACAGAATTGAAAAACAGTAAAAAGTTTAAGTTTTTCCCGGCTCCCTCAATTCTTTTTTTGCGCTTTTTGACATCCGGGGGGTTAAAATTAAGCTTTTGTTTGCGCTGTTGTGACTCCAAAAAACCGTTTTTTTCACGCCAAAAATTATCCAATTTTCCTGAAAGGCATAATTCCAAAACAAAGGGTTTAAATTTACAATTTTTTCTCCTGTTGTGTAGCATAAAAAAACACGCAATTGTAAACGCTAAAAAGGTTAGTAGTTTCCAGCTGCTCAATTTTTTAGAAATTTCCCCTCCGGGGGTTTTAAATTTTAAGGGGGATTGTTCTGCTGTTGTCCCTCGTAATAAAAACTTTGTTTTTCACCCAAAAACAAAAATTCTTTGGGCTTTAATTAATATCCAAAGGGTTTAAAAATTAACCCTTTGTTTGTGTTTTATATTCAGAAAAAAACCGATTTTTTTAAAAGGGGCAAAAATTACAAGTAAATTTTTTCCCCTGCCCTTTGTGGGGGCGAAATTTTATACCCAAAGGGTTTCCCCCAAAAGGCTTCTTAATGGGTTCATTTGGCGTAAAAATACGGGGTGTGTATTTATCATTTTACAGTTATCTTATTAAACAGGGGTCTGTAAATTTTGGGAAAAAAACAGTTTGTAAAAGACAGAGAAGGGGGAAAGGCTCTGCACCTGCGATTTCCCGGGAGGCAAAAAACATTCCTGAGCAGGTCGCGCACAGAAAGGGGGAACGTCCCCAGCGGGGGTCATTGGGTTTGAGGCCACAACTGCCCCTGGTCATCTAGCGGCCGTGTACTGACTGGGAAACCCCAAGGGTTTTCTTAAATTGGTTGACTGGGTTCATCCATTTCCCTCCCAGATGACATTGAAAACCCCAGAAAAAAAAGAGTCGGGGGGAAAACGTCAGAAACATCCCTTATTTGGGCATGGCCCCCGGGGAGGGGGTCCAGCGGCCCCTCCCCCTGTCCTAAAACCCCCTTTTTCCCACCCCGGGTTCCCTAAAGCCAGAGATTTTACTTGGGGGTTTCGGGGTTCGGGCCCCAATTTTAAAAGCGGGGGATGAACAATTTGAGGAGTGAAGTCGGGCAGCTACTTGGCAGCGAAGAAATGGGGCCAATATCCCTGCTTCTTGCAGTGGGGCCCAAAAGTATAGATTTTGGGAGAGTGGCATGGGGGTCTTGTTGTGAGGGGTCAGCCTCTGCATACCAAGACCGGTGAGGGGAGGGACAGCGGTAAACGATGAAACAAAAATCGATAAATGATGTAGCCGCCCGAAATTGGGACCCCGGGTGAGGAAAGGGCTTCATCATGTCGGGAGAAAAAGGGCTTTTCCGGTTTAGGCGTAGGCGGGCGGCGCAGCCAGCAAGGGGTCGTTTGGGGCCCTTTAGTCGCGGGGATAGCACAGTGTGAGGGGGGAGCCAAGCGGCCAGGGGGTTAAAAAACCCGCTTCGCAGGGGTAAAATTAAAGTAGGGGCCCACGGGGGGCCTCAGTGGGGCCCCAGGGCGGCAGTAGTCACTAAATGCGGAGGTTGGGGGTTTAAAATCCAAATACTCGGGGGTGTGGCAGTTCTTTGCTAAGAAAACCGGGAGGAGCCAAATTTGGGGGTTTTATGTGGAATCTTTTTAAGCGGGGAAAAGTAAAAGCGTGGCCGGGGAGCTAACTTTGGGGCACCAGGGCCCTCTTAAAAAACATGCAGCGTCACCACCCGGTGGCCGGGGGAGGAAACGGGGTAAGTTTTTGGTGGTCCATCCTGCCCCCGCGCAGGGCACAGCCCCCAAAGGGGAAAGGGTTTTCCCATTGCAGCAGAAAGGCTCCACCACCTCTCCCAGAAGGGAGCTGTTCCCCTTTAAACTCATCCCCCGGGTCCAAAATGCTCCTGCCTTCGCTAATCTTTGGGCCCCCACCCGTCGTTTGGGGAAAGGGCGATTGCAAAGAGAAAAACAGTATGGCCCCAAACCCACCCTTAAGGTGCAGCAGTTAAACCGTGCCCCCTGCCAAGTTGTTTTTACTGCAGTCCCTCCTTTCCAAATGGTGGACTCTGCACCATTCAGAGAACTAATGGCTTGTCCCGGGGCCGGGAGGGTGAGTTCCAAGCCGAAATTTTCTTTTCCCAAAAAAGGGCAGTACCGGAAATTTTCTTTAAATATAGTAGAAATGGGAAGGGTTTGGGCCAGCCCTTAAGTTATCGGTTTTTTCCCAAAGGGTGAAAGGGGCAGCCGGGGGAAACTTTGGGAGCTGTAACTACGGTCAGGGCCCCGGGTAATGTCCTTTACGGCCCACTGGGTGAATGTGCTTCCGGCCCAGGAAACCCCAAACAACTTGGACGGGAGACCCGCTTTCTCCTCCCCCCGTTGTCAAACTGGTCCGCGCCCAATGTCCCCCCTCCCCCTCCTCCACCCCCAAACCACTTTTCTCGGGCCCCCAAAAGTAGGGTTTTTTCCAAATCTACCAAAGGGTTGTAGGGCACAGGGGTTTGTCATGCAGTTTACACGGGGCTTCCCTTTGGGGGAAACAAAGTCACACAGGGAGGGAACTGCCCCGGTCAGCAGAAAGAAATCAAATGTGGGGGCTTTCCCCCACCCCAACTGCAAATGGGAAAAACATGGTGACGGGAAAATTTGGGGGAAACCCTGGGGGTCCCGTTTTTGCCCCCGGGGGGGATGGCCCATGCCCCCTGCTTGGCGCAGTGAAAAATCGGGTTTGTAAAAAGGGTTCCTGAAGTTTTTCCCCCTTTTATTTTCAGCAGATTTTTGAAAAGGGCCCAGGAAATGTGCATGAACTTTATCCATTTTAAAAAACCCGGGAAAACACCCTCCTCGAGTTGCTGCGGCCCCAAAACCCGGCCCTCCCCCAGCACACTTGATATGCGATTTTTTCCACCCTTTGGGAAAAATTCCAGCCTGCACATTTTGGGAACCGACTGTATAAAAAGAAAAAGGGCCCCTTTAATTTTTTTTTTGATGATCCAGGCAGACAGAAGTTTTTCCCCCTGTGTAATTTTGATGTCAGCCAGTGGAAGCTCTTGGTGAACCTGCCGTTTTTTTGGGGCCCAATTCGAGGAGGCGACTTTTATTTGCGTCGCCCGGGGGAACTACGGGATGAATAACCCCATTCCCCCGGCTTCATGCCCGGGAAAACAGATGCTAAAAAATTCGGGTCTGGGCGGGGGACTGGAAAACGTGGCGACTAAATTCTTTGGCCACATGAGCCCGGTGGGGGCCCTAAAATGGGGAGGGGGAGGAGGAGGCTTTTGGGACCCAGAAGCATTTTTGGGGTAAAAATGAGTGGATTTTTTCCCCAGGTGCCAAGAGAGGAAAAGCAGGACCCGCTGGGGGAGGTGGATGGAGATAAAGGGGAAGACAAAGGCGGGATGACCCCAAGCCCCGTGGCGGGTTTTACAGTGGAAAGGGAAAGCAGGGAGCCCTGGGAAATTCCCCCTTGTGAAGATGGCCCCGCAGCATGCTTTTTTGGGGCCTGGCTAGGGGGAAAAAAAAAGCCCATGGGAAACACCCGGAAAGAGGGTTTGACTTCTGGCTCCCACCCTATTGGCCCCTCGTAGGCCCAAAAATGGGACCCTTTTTTTCCCGCTATTGAGAGGGAGGCAAAACTCAAAACTATGGGGAAAATCCTCCGTAATCAGTTGGCCGTCCCCAAATGTGCGGCACGTCCCCCTTGACAGGTCTGCCCGGGGGGTTCCTCAGCGCTCACTTTCTATTTGCCGTGGCTGGGGGGGGGGAAGGGGGGTGGGGGGGGTTTGGGGGCAGTACCAGCCCCCCCACCCAGCAGAAACCCAAAAGTCGGGGAGCCCTTAAATGAGCGTTTCCCTTCACCCCCTAGTGAGGAGGGTAGTCGCCAGCAGCACCCCAAGGGAACCCTGGAGCATTTTCCCTTTAAACCCAAAAACCAGGTGGTGGCCTATTGGACAGCACTCTGCCACCCCAGTTGGGAAAAATCCGCTGGGAACTTACTGGGCACCCCAAACTGGTATGTGGGGCCCGCAACTTGCCGAGTTTGCAGTGGAAAAGGGTTTTTCCGGGCAGGGCAGTAGTGTGGAATTAGAGCGGGTTTTTTCAGTCCCGGGCGGGGGCCATGTTCCCCCAAGGAGAACCCGCTTGCCCAGGGGAAATGGGGAAAAACGATTTGACCTTTGTAAAGAGGGAATCAGGCGTGGATGGGGGCGGGATTTCCACACCCCCAATGCCTTAGGCGGGCAGACTACATCGCCATGGGGTCACCCTAAAATGTGGGGAAATGAGGGCTGGGTTCAAACCCACCTGCCAGGATTTTCCACACACCAAATTTCCTTAGGGGGTCAACTACATCAGCCATGCCCCCTCCCCCCAAATGTGAGGGGAAAAGAGGTCTGGGGTTTTTAAAATACCTGCCTCAGCCCCCATTTTGATGCCGCCCAAACCCCCCTGATGCCCAATTGCTGGCCAGTTTTCCATCTGCCCAATAACCATCTTTACCCGGGACTGGTTTGCCACCACCTCCACACTGTGGGCATTGTGCCACTGTTGACCCCTGCTGCTTTTTGTGGCTGCTGGCCCTGACCTACAAACTGTGTCATTGTCCCCCTCTGTGGGCCCACTCATGTTTTTGCCACCTCCCGAAAGTCATTTGGGGAAAAATCTGACCTCATTTCTGCTGCTGTGGCTGCTGGGCCGTGACCTACACACTGTGTCATTGTGCCACTGTCTGCCTCATGCTGCTCCTGTTGGGTGCTGCCGTTTACCTACACCCCTGTGTCTTGTGCCCCCTGTCTGAAACCCCATGCTGGGTGCTGCCCTGGGCCTAAAAAATGTGTCAATTTGTCCCACTCTGTGGCCTTTCTCCTGTTTTTGCCCCCTCCAGAATTTTGATTGTGCCACCCGTCTGACCCCATGCTGGGGTCCTGTGGCGCTGCCTTGACCAAACCTGTGTCATTGTCCCCCCCTTTTGGCTTCTCCGGTTTTTTTCCCCCTCCCGAATTTTCATTGTGCCAAGTTTGACCTCATGCCTTTTCCCTGTGGGTGCTGCCGTGCCTAAACATGTGTCATTGTCCCACTCTGGGGCCCAATCCCTGTTTTTGCCACCTCCAGAAAGTCAATTTTTGCCCCCTGCCTGACCTCATGCTGTGCCGGGGACCCACACACTGTGTCATTTGGCCCCCCCTTTTTTCCTGACGTCATGCTGTGCGCCGGGGACCTACCCCCTGTGTCATTGTGCAACTGTTTTGACCTTTATGCTGCTGCTGTGGGGTGCTTTCCGTGCCCACACACTTGGGGTTCATTGTGCCAATGTCTGACCTCATGCTGGGTTCCCGTGGCTTTTTGCCGTGACCTACACACGTTTTTCATTGTCCCACTCGTGGCCCACTCCTGTTTTTGCCACCTCCGAATGTCAAATTTTGCCACTGGGCTGACCTTTGGGGCTGCTGCTGTGGCTGCTGCCGTGACCTACACACCCCTTGGGATTTTGCCAATGTCTGACCTCATGTTTTGTGTGGCTGCTGCCGTGAACCCACACCCCTGTGGGCATTGTGCCTTCTGACTCATGCTGCTCCCGTGGGCTGGTGCCGTGACCCACACAATGTGTCATTTTTGCCACTGTCTTTACCCCCTTCCCCGCTGTGCCGTGAAACCCACACACTGTGGGCATTTGTCCCCACTCTGTGGGCCCAATCCGTTTTTGCCCCCCTCCAGAAAAAAAAAATTTGATTGTGCCCCTGTTGACCCCATGTTTCTCCTGTGGCTGCGGCCGTTTACCTTAAAAACTGTGTCATTGTGCCACTGTTTTGTCCTCTGCTGCTCCCGTGGCTGCTGCCCTGACCTTACACACTGTGTTATTGTCCCCCCCTCTTTGGCCTACTCCTGTTTTTTCCACCCCCAGAATTTTGATTGTTGGCCCCCCCCTGCCTGACCTAATGCTGCTGCTGCCGGGGACCCACACACTGTTCATTGTCCCACCCCTTTTGGCCCACTCCTGTTTTTTGCCCCCTCCCGAATGTGTTTGTGCCATGCCGAAACCCCATTTCTGCTTTCCGTGACCTAACACTGTGTTTTTGTGCCACTGGGCCCGACCTCATGGGTGCTTTCCCGCCCCGTGACCCACACACTTTTTTCAAATTGGTTCCACTGTCTGACCCCCATGCTGCTGCCGTGACCTACCCCACCCGTGTCATTGTGCCACTGCCTGACCTCATGGGTGCCCGCTCCCCGTGACCTAACACTGTGTCATTGTGCCATTTTCTGACCTCATGCCCGCCCGCTGTGGCTGCCTGCCCCTTTACCTTCACGTTGTCATTTGTGCCCTTTTTGACCTCATGCTGTGCTGTGGTGTGCCTGGACCTCCACAAATGTGTCATTTTCCCCCCTCTGTGGCCTACTCCCGTTTTTTCCACCTCCAGGGAATGTGAATTTTTGCCACCCGTCTGAACCCCTTTTCTGCTGCTGCCCCCCGACCCAAAAACTGTGTCATTGTGCCCCTGTCTGCCTCTTGCTGCTGTGTGGCTGCTGCCGTGACCTACACCTGTGTCATTGTGCCCTGTTGCCTAAAGCTGCCCGCTATGGGTGCTTTCCGTGCCTAGAAACCCGTGTCATTGGGCCCCTCTGTGGCCCCCATTTTTGTTTTTGCCACCCCCCAGGAAAGTCATTTTTGCCCCTCTCTGACCATGCTGCTGTGGCCCGCCGCCGTCACTTCCCCCCACTCTGTCACTGATGTTGCCAAACCTTTAGCCCTCAGCTTTTTTTTTTTAAGCTGTCGCTCGCAATGGGCTTTTTTCAGGCTACATTCCCCCTTCAGTTTTTTGGTTTAGTTTTTGCCCTTTAATGCCCCGGGAAATTTTAAGTGAAAACGTTTTTAAGAGCGGCCGGGGGAGTTAAAGTGGGGGTGTCATAATAAAAAACAACATTGAAAGAAGAACCAAAACAGCTCCCTTTTGCAATTTTAAAACATGGCACAACGGGTTTTACAACCCCCCCCCAGGCTCTGTTTCAGCCCTGGAAATAGTGTTTTTAAGTGATTCGTGCCCCCCCAAATAATTCCCGGGAAAAAAAAATTATTTTTTTCGAGGAAATTCGGCAAGTGAACGAAAAAGAATTTCGGGGGGGAAAAAATTTGCCCATCCTTAGTGACATGTCCTATTTGGGGGTGGCCTTTTTTAGTTGTGTTTTGCGCAAAAAAACTGTTCATGCCCCTTTCTCTATATAAGTGATCTGTTGTACACCAAAACTAGGGGCATTATACAACACTTTTGAATGCGCCTAAAGTAGGCACATCAAATATACTATCACTGATAAGCTATGCACCTACATTTTGCTATGTGCCTAGAAAAGGTGCATCATTTATACTATGCGGTGTATACATGATGCCAGATTTTTGACAGGTTCTTTCATTCAGGCGCACTATACACTCATTTAATGCACCTTAAAACTGGTGCGGAAGTGCCTCTTTTCTAACATGTCGCCCTTAATTTCTTCATTTAAAATCCTTCCTAGGCTTTGATCAACTAAACTATCCTATGACAATTCTCCTGTGCACAGGACAGAAGACAGGAATTCACTTGATCAGGTCTTTTTCCACATTTGCTCAGTTTATACATTTATTGTTTTTTTTTACCATAACTGTCCTTTGCTATGAAAAATTATATTCTTTTTCAGGACACTCCTGCCTATCACATATACAGAAATCTACAGGCCCTTAAAAGTCAGCAACTTATAGGCACTCCATAGTCCTCATGATCCCCAATCTCTTTCCTCCAATGTGCCAATTTGGCTGTCAGATTACAATGGAACTCTCAAAAGTGCCCCTAAGGGTGCGTTCACACGGTAAGGGACAAATACCGGTCAGTTTATTCGACCGGTATTCGTCCTATTTTGCAGGCCGTCCCCGTGGCCGCGGGGGGGGATGTCTTTTCTCTGCGATGAGCGAAGAAATGCCCTCACCCTTCACATTCGCAAGCACAGATTCTGTCTGAAAACCGGACGGAAGAATGTGCTTGTAGAGTGTTTTGCGGGCAGACCGCGGGCAGAAAAACCACTGGACGGAAAACCCGTGCAGTAGTGGGGTCTGCTTCACAGGTTTTCTATAGGAGCCCATTGTGCTCATTTTCGGATGGTTTTTCAGGTGGTCTGCAAAACCGCAAGCCGCCTGAAAAAGCGGCCGAAAACCCGTGCCGTAGGGACATGCCATAATACGTCATTCCATTTTTTTCCCCAGCTGTCACTAAATACATTACTAAAATACCTAACCCCTCTCTCTCTTCTAATATATTTCCCTCTATTTTTTATGCCACTAAAACCTAATTACTGTAAGAAACATCCGTTACAATCTGGTTTCTACATACTACACTCTACAGAAACTACTCTTTATAAAGTCTCAAATTATCAACTAATAGCGTAATATAACAGCATCCACTTTCTATTGATTCTTTTTGAGGCTTTTTACACTAAAGACCACTAACTCGTACTTATCTTGCTACACTCTACCAAAATTAAAGGGGTTCTCCAACTACAGACATTTATCACCTACTAACAGAATAGGTAATAAATGACTGATCGCTAGATGTCCCACCTCTGCAACCCCGACTGATCATTAAAACAGAGGCGGTCAAGTCCAACGTTCTTCCTCATTGTACTCATGCTATGAGGAATTGTTTAAATAGCACAGCAGTCGAACATGGATACTGCTGCTCTGTTTAGAGACTATAGGACTGACAATAACTGTCTGACCAGGGCCTGGGGAAACCCTTTAAAGCCAGCCCTGGGGACTTAGCGTGGAACCAGGGTTGTCTCAACAGTAAGCCTGCTGTTAGTTCACAGTGTTAGGGCACACAGTATATAATGTATTAGCATATGTGTTAATACATTATAAGTCTATATTAAAGTTTAAAAATAGTTATCCCTCAATGGGATTTAAAAAGAAAATACAAAACAGTGTACTTAAAAAAAAAAAAAAAAAAATCATTATCCACACCACCATAATAACCTGTAGAATTAGAATGGTATTCTCATTTCATTGATTATCTTTAAACATGTAGGCAAAGGTAAATAAAGCCTATAAGCAAATACATTGTTGTTCTGATTTTGCTTCCCTAATGCTGTTGTAAACAAGCTTCCTTGGTTTCTGACCACCTCTCTTTGCCTTAACAGGCTGCAGCAGCAGAGTTTGGGATGGTGACATCACTCCCTGCTGTGTTTTGTCTACAAGACAGAGCTTGATTACGTCAAACAGCATGGCGAGACAACCCCTTTAATTTGACGGGTTATTTACTGTGAAACATTAATGGTGTGAAAATATGTACTTATGATGCAAAAAAATGTAAATAAATGACACAGTAATTTATATGTACAATCAAAATACGGCTAAAAAATACAACTGCTTCTGCATAAAACAAGGCCTCATACAGCTACATCACTGATAAATAAAACAGTTATGACTGCTGAAATGCAAAAAATGGAAAAATATAGCTGGTCATTACTCTTATTTTTTGAATTGTTGATTAGTGTATTACTATAATCACTGTTTTTGTTCTTACATTTACCTTCTATCTTAAGTGCTGAGAAATGTTTTTGTTTCTTTAGAAATAAATATTGGGGTTAATATTATTACAGTTTGGGGTCTGCCCTAATGGGGGGCCTTGGGGTCTTCATTTAAGGGGATTTTTTTATTTAATGGGAGTTTTGGTAGTTGATTTATATTAATGGTTATTCTTATCCGGGTTCTTTATTTAAAGAGACTTTTGTTTTAGATATTCATCTAGGGAGTGTGGGGGGGTTGTAATATGTTTTGTTTTTTTGTTTTTGTTTTTTACATATGAGCCGTTTGGTCTGCAGTCTATATTAAAGGGGTGGTTGACAATGGTTCTTTATTAGTTCAGAGGGTCTAAACTTTTAGAAGTCTGTATTTAGGAGGTTTGGGTTATTTTGTTTAGAGGGTTATGTTGGGGTGAAATGAACTATTTATGAGTTAGATGCTGTAGATTGGGGGTATGCTGTTTAAATAGGCAGATAATTAAGCCAATAAATGTACAAGTGTAACAAGACAGACAAATATTAAAATCACCATCATAATAAGTTTACTTATGAAAATGTATTTTAATATATCTGTATCCCAGATCAGTATGGAGAATGTGATAATATGAAGAAAGACAAGAGGTAACATGTAAATGATTGGAGGTCATTTCTTTATATTACAGAGTTATGAATAAGACCTGCTTTTCCTCTTTTTTTGTTTAAAGTAAGAAAAAAAAAGCTATGGCACTAGAGGTTATACAGTAACATTCCTAAAACAATAATCTTTAATAGATATGCATTAAAATAATTATCCTTTATATATAAAAATGGCCTCACACATATAGCCATTATACAAATATGCAACTGTATATGTATAAAGTACCTGGTGTATATCAGTACCTAAATACAAAAGCAAGTGGACAATGTCTAGCTAATCACAGCAAAAAGACATTGTACCAAATACCTATTAGCAGGGAGAAGTGCCCCTATAAGAGGGAGGAAAATGTGGTCAAAAATGTATTTAAAAACTCACGGTTCTGAAGACCTTGTCACAGTAGACTCCGTTGCCCAATTGGACCAGTATATACCATATAATAGAAAAGGCACTATCGCTATCACTATACTAGTCCTATCCAGATAGAGCACTCGCCCCGAAAAAGGCGACCCCACCTCTCGGCGACTCACCCTAACTAACTAAATTATACAGTAACATACATAAAGAACACAGACATAAGTCCCGACGCTTTTCCCCAAGATATGGTTCATCAGGGGATAATAATTATACATCTGTGAGGAGAGATGATGATGGTCCAAGTGATGTATAATTATTATCCCCTGATGAACCATATCTTGGGGAAACGCGTCGGGACTTATGTCTGTGTTCTTTATGTATGTTACTGTATAATTTAGTTAGTTAGGGTGAGTCGCCGAGAGGTGGGGTCGGCCTTTTCAGGGCGAGTGCTCTATCTGGATAGGACTGGTATAGTGATAGCGATAGTGATTTTTCTATTATATGGTATATACTGGTCCAATGGGGCAACGGAGTCTACTGTGACAAGGTCTTCAGAACCGTGAGTTTTTGACCACATTTTTGACCACATTTTCCTCCCTCTTATAGGGGCACTTCTCCCTGCTAATAGGTATTTGGTACAATGTCTTTTTTGCTGTGATTAGCTAGACATTGTCCACTTGCTTTTGTATTTAGGTACTGATATACACCGGGTACTTTATACATATACAGTTGCATATTTGTATAGTGGCTATATGTGTGAGGCCATTTTTATATATAAAGGATAATTATTTTAATGCATATCTATTAAAGATTATTGTTTTAGGAATTTTTCTTTTGATCTGTGAGACGGTTTTCTATATTCCTATTATCTCTTTTTTCTGTGAGTTGTTCTAAAAATTGATATGGCTGGTTTCCTCTCAGGACCAATTAAAAGAGACCAATGGAAGACTGAAGCAAAAAAAGTTTTTTCGGATAGTGAAGTGATTTCCGATAGCACTATTGATATCAAAGTATCATTTAAAGAATTGTTGATAGCATGTAAAGATAATATTAGATCCTGGTGGGAGACTCAGTCTCTGGAGAGCTATATTCAGGCCAACATCGTCCCTAGAGGACTTAGGGGGAATATATTACCAGTTGCTAGAGTGTGTTCGGTGCATTTTTGAGCTAAATGGGAAAAGGAGCTGCATGAGAGCTCCATACGTTTGATGCAGTTATTATTAGAGGAAGAAAACTCCACTATTGAAATTTCAACCAAAAAACTGCAGGAAAAAATTGATCAAACACTCAAATTTAAAACCGACCCCGACTTTGGTAGGCGTGAACAAATACTTCAGAGCAATATTGAAAAATATCAAAGTGCTCTGAAAAATAGAAAACACAAACAATATATGAAAGACCTACAGGAATTCAAAGATAAAAAGGCCTATTCCTTTTTGTATGATAGAACTAAAGATACAAGGAGGGACGATAATATTTCTTCTTCAGATATTGAGTCTTCAGATACTGATATCCAGGTAGAACAAAAATCAAGGAGAGGAAGACCAAAAGGGAGAGGAAGATGGAATACATCCACACGAGGTTATTATGGTGCTCCATCCTCTCTGGTGTGTCTTTTTTAGAGGAACAGAGAGGAATGTCCCTGAGAGAGCGGAGACAAAAGAAATAAATGACTCCTGTCAGATTATCAATCTTTCAAATAGATCACTTACAGAGTTGGAAATTTCGGTGTTGGCAAAAGGTCTCAATTTTGTTCCATCTGTTAGGTTTAGTCCTTTTGATTGGGTAAAGGATATTCATCTTCTTGTTAGACATCTCAAGTGGCATAAATTCTTTAGAAATCGGGACTCCTTAGAGGCAAGAGCATTGGGTGTTGATTTCTCGGATTTGCCTGACATTAGATTACTTGCAAGTTTATCTGACATGGAGACGGGACATACACAGCTGAGACCTAAGAATATACGTATGCCTCCAGCTATACAAAGTCCAGAGATTGACATGTTTTTAAAAACTCGTCAGTCAGGACTTGGAGAAATTGAGTGTGGGTACATCTCAAACATAATCTTACGTATTCCAATTTAAGGCACTTAGAGATCTGGAAAATGATGACAGCATTATCTGTAAGCCATCGGTTAAGGGCGGGAATCTAGTAGTGTTGGATCCTTCTAAGTATATTAGCATATGTAGCGATATTTTGAAGGATCGCTCATGCTATTCTATTCTCACATGTGATCCTACACCTTTCTTCTGTCAGGAGCTAGAAGAAATTTTGATACAGGCCTTGACAGAGGGTTGATCTCAGCTAATGAGAGTAAATTTTGATACCTAAACATCCGGTTATCCTTGTTTTTTATGCCCTACCTAAGATACATAAGGGTATGACTCCATTAAAAGGACGCCCAATAGTGTCAGGTGTGGTTCCTTGTCTCAGAATGTCAGCATTTATATTGATAACATCCTGAAGAATTTGTGTATGCTTTGCCGTCATTCATCAAGGACACTTCTGATTTGTTGAGAAGATTGGACGGACTGACAGTTGAGGGACACACTAAGCTCGCCTCCATTGATGTAGAGGCTCTCTATAGCAGCATCCCGCATGATTGTGGGGTGCGTGCTGTAGAGTATTTCCTCTCTATTAGGGGTATACATCTTAGAGAGCATAATCAACTTGTCCTACAGCTGCTTCGTTTCGTCCTTGAACACATTTTTTTTCATTTTTAATGGTAAGATCTTCCACCAGCTCAGGGGTACTGCTATGGGGAGCCCGTGTGCTCCCTCGTACGTGAATTTATTCCTGTGCTGGTGGAAGGCTACCATTGTGTTTAGTGACAACGACCTACCCCATACGGATAATATCCTGTTTTGGGTTGGTATATTGACGATATCCTAATTTTGTGGAATGGGACGACAGAGGCGTTTGATGACTTTGTGAGAAGTCTCAATATTAATAATGTTGGCATGAAACTCCCTTCAGCTACTGCTGACGTGTCCCCTCCTTTTTTGGATCTTTATATCATTAAAGATAAATCTGGCTATCTACATACAAAAACATTTCGGAAACCAACCGCGACTAATAGTCTCCTCCGGTGGGAGAGTTACCATCCTAGACCCTTAAAAAGGGGTATACCAAAGGGGCAGTTTCTCCGAGTTCGGAGAAACTGCTCCAGGAAAGGAGACTATTTGTTCCAAGCAAGGGACCTTAAAAAAACGGTTTGTGGATCGGGGTTATCCCGAAAAAGTCATTGATGAGGCATTTGTCAAGGCACTTGAAAGTGATAGATCGAGACTGCTCAATGGTGTGGACAGAACAGCAAGTTCCCCCACAAATCAAACTATGCGGATCGTGGCAAACTTTGATCAGGGCCACGAATTAGCGAGAGACTGTATTTCTAGATACTGGGGTATCTTGAGGTCAGATCAGGATTTAAAAGATGTCCTCCCTGATTTTCCCAGATTACATTCAGGAAAGGAAGATCATTGAGGGATAGACTGGTGCATAGTTTATATACTCCACTAAAAAAACAGGGGACTGGTTGGATCGACAACCACTAGGTACCTTTCGGTGTGGGGACAACTATGTGGCATGTCCATTTATTGAGCAGTCAAAGACTTTCACTGATTTTAAATCAGATCGTACATTTGTGAAGAGAGATTTTTCCAACTGTAAGAGTGAAGGAGTCATTTATTTATGCAGTTGTACTTGCCCGTTAGGATATGTTGGAAAGACTAAGAGACAATTTAGAAGACGAGTTGGCGAGCATCTAGGGGACATTAGGCATAAGAGAGATACACCGATAGCTCGACATGTATGTGAATGTCATAATAATGATCCAACACACCTGAAATTTTCGATCATTGAGGTCGTGAGGAAATCACCTCGAGGGGGTGATTGGAATACAAGATGCTTAAAAAATAAACCGTGTGGATTTTCAGATTACATACTACGACCCCTGATGGTCTTAACGACAACTTAATGACAACCTGCAATTTGGCTGTTTTTTATAATATTTTTCATAATTTCATTTTTTTTTTTGTTTTGTTTTGTTTTTTTGGTCCTTTTCTTTGGATTCTGTTGATAGGGTAATCAGTTGAGAATATCATACCATGTGTTGGGTATAGTCTCTTTATTATCAATACTGTCAGAGTATATAATATTTCTATATCTTTTTTGTCTTACTGCCCATCACTTTATTTTACTTAGCCTTAACTATTGGTAGTTTATATCCATTGGATTATTTAACGTAACCTTGTGTACTCGATATTGAGTCTTGATGATAAGCCTCCTGTTACTTGGGTCACCATCATGCTATTGTGTCCAACGTATTATCTGTATAGTTGGGGCGCCCGAGTGTGCCCTTGTCTATGGGGCGCGTGTGCACTGTTTTGCTAGTTGTGCGGCGGGGACCGGGGCGCGTGCGCGTTTGCACTCGTTTCGCCAGTCTAATTCCTATTTGGGGCGCACGTGCTGTGAATTACTTTCGTTTTGCCACTTCCGGTTTGTCACTTCCGGTTTGTCACTTCCGGTTTGGCGGAACGGGAGGCGCGCGGAACATGTGGTGTTTGGCGTCTTTGTTTTGCTATTGAGCATGTGCAAGGACTTTGCTCCTGTATCATTGGTGAGTAAAGTGGCATTGGATTGGCTGAGTAGTTTATTTGGTTAATAGGGGTGGGTATATAAGTGATATACTGTCTGGCACTTACTTATGGCCTCATCATGCCGTCACTTGGACCATCATCATTTCTTATCACATATGTATAATTATTATCCCCTGATGAACCATATCTTGGGGAAACGCGTCAGGACTTATGTCTGTGTTCTTTATGTATGTTACTGTATAATTTAGTTAGTTAGGGTGAGTCGCCGAGAGGTGGGGTCGCCCTTTTCGGGGCGAGTGCTCTATCTGGATAGGACTAGTATAGTGATAGTGCTTTTTCTATTATATGGTATATACTGGTCCAATGGGGCAACGGAGTCTACTGTGACAAGGTTTTCAGAACCGTGAGTTTTTGACCACATTTTTGACCACATTTTCCTCCCTCTTATAGGGGCACTTTCTCCCTGCTAATAGGTATTTGGTACAATGTCTTTTTTGCTGTGATTAGCTAGACATTGTCCACTTGCTTTTGTATTTAGGTACTGATATACCCCGGGTACTTTATACATATACAGTTGCATATTTGTATAGTGGCTATATGTGTGAGGCCATTTTTATATATAAATGATAATTATTTTAATGCATATCTATTAAAGATTATTGTTTTAGGAATTTTTCTTTTGATCTGTGAGACGGTTTTCCATATTCTTATTATTATCTCTTTTTTTCTGTGAGTTATACAGTAACATTGCCACTTAAGATGACTCCTAATGATCTACATCTTTGCATTCTTAGTCACACTGGATGAGCACATCAAACATTTTTGTATGCTTACATTATCACCTCTGTACAGTAACACTTTATTTAATTTTCACTTACATTACTTCACATCTAGCACTGGGATGTGCAATAAAAAGGTTAAAATGCTACTTGTACACGTATACACTCTAATCATAAAAAGATTATCTAATATGTTCGATGAATCACACGCTGCAGTCTAATTACTATACCATTCACTTTACAGTGTTTAAATAACCATTTCATTATATTTTCTTGTACTGATTAAATCTTCCTCAGCATTTAGAATGCATCATTACATCTATTTTGCACATGGATAATATTCACGACTGCAACTCATTAAAAAATATTTTGTTTCATCATTCTTATTAAATGTAATTTAATGGTATTTCAATTTGAAATCATAAATAGTAATTAGTAATTAGTATTTTCATTAAGTTTCACCCTTTAATTTTATACTGACCTGTAACGTAGCACATTAATGATGTTTTTTAATAAGGTAGGTATGCATAAATAGCATTTATAGTTAAATATGTACAACAAGCAAAGGCACAACTCTCTGCTGGGTCTATCACATTAAAGGGATTGTAAAGAAAATAAAAATTATTCTTCACTGGGGCAGAGGTAGGTGAATTAATAAACATTAAGTTATAATTAACTAAAGTACCCCCACCGTTGCTCCAGGGCTCCCTGGTGATCCCCTGTGTTGGAACTTGAACTTTTGGGTTCAAGTCCCTACACACAGGAAAGGCTCATTATAAGTGAATGGAGCACAATACTCTACTGCGTTTCGGGCGATAACCCAGAAGTAAAGAAGAGCAGATTGTTTGGGAGCTCTAGAGCTGCAGCACCAGGAGACCTATAGTCAAGTATGATTCTTAAAATAAAATTCCTCCTCTTCTCAACCCTATTAAAGAATCATTTTTATTTGCTGGACAACCCATGAATTATATTAGGAACCATTTGGTTCTGCAAGAGTATATGTCATTTTTGAAAAAATATTGAAAATAAAGCATTGTATTCATTCATTGTATTGAAATTTTTTCTGTCAAATATGACAAAATTTGTACTTAAAATGACTGGCAAATGCAAACAGAGCCGTAGGGATCACAATTGCTTCTTCATTAACACTTGCATCAATATGCTGAATATCGCCCTGTTAAGAGTTAGGCTATACCAAGAAATCAATGTCCATAGGAATGCTTTAAAGGGGTTTTGCCACAAATTAAAATTGTATTTGTAAATTAAATAATAAACATTTTCACCATTCATCATTATTAAAAATTCTGGACCGTTTTTTTTTTTTCTGCTCCTTTAGTGATCCATTGTGATCCAGCTCATCTCCAGGGGATACAACCAGGGATGAGAGCTTCTCAGTCCTGGTTGCACATGCTCAGACATCACCTCTCCTCTCAGGCAGCTACTGAGCGTTCAAACCTCAGGTTCGGTAATTCTACTCTTGTCCTCTGTACTCCTTAGTAATTAGTCAAACAGTGCAAATAAATTAAAAAATTAAAATTTAATCATGTATGTGCATTGATAAAGAGAAATAAAAATCAAACATCTGGTTCCTACATGGAACCGAGGACCCTTGTGCCTGGAGGCAAAAGTTTTACCTCTGAGCTACGATGTAGCTACTTACAGTTCTACACATAAACAGACCTTTCTTTGACTAAAGAGAGGAAAGGCATGGTGATGTCATCCTGCTGAGTCACATGATATGCAATTCAAACAAATCACACACGCCCCCTTCTGAGCACACAGACCTGAAGAGCTGATTGCAGGAGGTATGAAATGAGATCGTGGCAAAACCCCTTTAAGTAGGTTAAAAAGCTCTTCAAAATAGCTCTAGTGAAGTAATTCTCTAGCAATATTTTTTATATTAAAATTTTCTTGGATTTCTGATTTTTGCAAGTAGGAGCTACTTTTTTCCTGTATAAAATAATTAAAAAATAACTTGAAATTCTATGGGAAATACTACTTAAGGGTGTAGCAAAAATCTTACAAGAAGATTAAAAGGGTTATCCTAGTTATAACAAGTGTTGAAATCCACTTGGATTGCTTATTGTGAGGGTCCAAATATAGGGACCACCACAGATTAATACTTCACAAGAAATAAATGGGCCAAGGCTCACACACATACACACATTCTCATTATTGTGCATGGAATTACATTTCATCCCAGATTTTTCTTACATAGGGTATGTACACACGATGTACTACGGCGCGTACAGTATGCACCACAGTACATCGTGTGTTCGGGAGCTCGCGCTAATACACGACATTCATTACTCACGGCGCATATTCGTCGCAAGTAATTGACATGTCATTTATCTCCCCATGCGTACAATATGATCGTATTGTACGAGCAGGGAGAGGAGGAGCAATCTATAGTTCTCTTTGAGAACTATGGATTACCGTATAATCCATAGTTCTCTGTGAGAACTATGGATTACCGTAATTTCGGCACACATCTCGCCTGTATTAGAGTGCAAATACGCGCCGAAATTACCCCATGTGAATATACCCTTACAGTGCAAGTAACATATGGGATACCCCCCCTATGACCACCCCCTCATATGGCTAAATACAGCATACAGTCAGGTGTTGCATTAATTATATAAACCCTTTAAATGTGTGAGTGAAGAAATAGAGTACAATGAACATTGACAATTATTTTCTCTTTATGAATGGAATTAAATGTTGATTTGGAGAACTTAGACAACAAAGCTAAATCTTCAAAATAAAACAGGCTAAGGTGCCATTTGTTGCTTCATTATAGGACACTATTATGTAATTTCTATTACATAGGTATATGCTTTTATTTCAGAAGTGAATGGAGCAGTAATTTAAGGTACACCTTTTTCCTGAATAGATATATCTAGACAATCTAGATGAGCTTCTTCATGACAGCCCTATTTTCCTTATAAGTACCATGTGGTCACATTATGATGCTCTATATGCATGGTGTGCATTGCTTTTGGCTTTCATGGGTTCTACTTGCACAAAGGAATCATCTGAGATAGAGAAAGACATAAGTTATACGTGACACTAGCTATAGGAATTCTGTGTCCTAAACTCAAATCAGAAGGATGCTTTTCATATATTGTATATAATGCAAATATTGATGTATTCGAATTATTGAGTTGAGCAAAAACCCTTAAAAATTCACATGACCAGAAAGAATTACGGAAAACACTTATAGAAACAAATATGTAATGAAGACTTATAAAGTATTGCTAAATGCTTTCTCTTGTCTGAGAAGACAAGAGAAAGCATTTGGCAAAACAATGCTAAATTATTTAGCTTAAGATTCAGAAGAAATATCCCTATAGTGAAAAGGAGGATAAACACAAAGAAATAGCATAACATCATATTGTCCTGAATTGAAAGAAAAAAATATCTGTTTACTTGAATTCATCACATTCTCAGATGATTGTTTTCATTGTCAGCCATTTTTGTATTTTGTCACATCTACAACATGTGAGAACTTGTTAAATTCTAAGTAACAGAGTCATATGTAAGTGAAAATACACGAACTGGGAACAGAGCATGGCAATCACAACAAACTCAAACCCCATTATTGCCCTCCCAATGTTATTAGTCGAACGCAGGACAAATGTTAGAAAACATTTTTTATGAAGGGCCGAACTAGTGTTGAGCGATTGCGTTTGGGTTCGAGTCGATCGATAGTCGATAGTCGGCCCCTATCGATAAGGTTTTTTAGTGGCATCGTTATGAGCGATTCCATTAAAGTCTATGGGAGGCAAAACACCCTTCATTATTACACCCAAACAAGGTGGAGAAGCTGAATTTAAAACATCCAAAGACAGTCAAATGGTACGTGTAATCTTAGGCAACAATTGGTTATAAAAGTCACAGAAAAAAAGTCACAGACCTTTTTATCCCCGTCTTGTACCACAGCCTGACCTTAACCTGCATCACCCAAAAAATTAAAAGCGCCAGAAGGGAGTATGATTTGAACCCCATCTTACTTTTACTGGAATTTAATATCCTGTCCCGGACGCAGCATGAGCCCCAAACCTGTGGGCCCCCAGATTTAAAAAGTGCCCAAAAAAAGGATCTTTCAACCCCCTTTTAGTTTTAATGGACACTAACTATATCGTCTGTACCCCCAGAATGACCCTTAAAATGTCTGACCCAAGTTTAAAAATGCCGGAAAAAGGAGTCTTTCAACCCATTTTAGTTTCACTGGACATTGACTTTTAAACCCGTCCGGGCCCCCAGCATGGCCCAAAAATGCATGCCCCCCCAAATTTAAAAAATGCCCGGGGAAAGGGACTTTCAACCACCATTTTAGTTTCACGGACATTGACTAACCCGTCCTGGGCCCGCTTTACCCAAACCTAAATGACCCCACATTTAAAAAATGCCCGGGAAAAGGGGACTTTCAACCCCCAATTTTTTGTTTCATGGACATTGATTACCTGTCCTGGGCACAGCTGAGCCCCAAACCTGCATGAAACCCCCACTTTAAAAAGTGCG
>JAODAL010051382.1:0-26709 GCA_025379985.1 Phyllomedusa bahiana
CTTGACACCTTTCGCACATGATACAAGGGTAGATAGATAGGTAGATAAATGTAGATACCCATCTTTTTGAATTATATATATATACATAATATATATATATATAAAATTATATTATATATATATATTAATATATATATATATATATATAGAAAGCTTCGCAAGCTCTCAGCCACCATTTTTGGACTGTCTCAGGAGGTCTTTAGCTCACGGGATTGGCATATTGGTAAAGGGTTAATGCAACAAATGCCCTCCAGCCCCACTTTTGTTGTAACGGGCCTCATCCAACTTTATTCCTCAGCAGAATGAAATACGGGCGCCAAAAAAAATAAACAAAATCGTGTCCATCGTGCCACTAACAACACATAGAACCCATGTCTACCAGTGGTCTAGACTTATCATCCAGCCCCACAAGACAATAACTCACAATTTACCCCATCTCTTACTGGTTCCTTTCCTCAAACCTTTACGGGGTTAGCACCTCCCCAACCCCTCTGTTGCTCCACTGCCAGGAAGCAAACCACACCCCCTGATCACCTGGAGTACCATGCTTTTAATAGGCCTCCAGAACCAGAGAACTACCAAAAGCCTGTCCTGAAAAACCAGAACGGCTTCCCACCCAATGCTGTAGCTGTTACAGAAAAGTCACCCCATACATAGCCTCCTAGCAGCTATTTTACCCGCTACTGCAAGTGTCAGGAACATATATATATATATATATAAAATTAATATATAATATATATAATACAACAAATACATCTCACACCATATTATATATATATATAAAATAACAACACATATATAATATATATATTAAATTATATAATATTTAGGGGATTATCCCAATGGCAGTCTTACACAAAGCAGGACCACAGAAAATTTCGTGGCAAACAACGGGTGCTTTTATTGGCTTGGCATCCTTTTTCTCCAACAAACACAAGCAGAAAAACAAAAACAAGGGCTTACTTCACCCCAACACCCAGGTTTCCCACCACAGTCTTTAGGCGCAACCGCCCGGCACCTATACCCCAGGCACAGTCCGTTTTTCCCACAAGGGCTCTCACCCCTCAGCGGTGTAAGGCACAGCTCCAGAAAGGACTTTAGTGCTTCCCTCACATCCAAGGGGGTTACTCTCCAGTGACTAGCAGGAAACTGAACAAACACACAGCTCATCTGATCTCCCAAGGCTTATAAGGCCATCCAAAACTCCGGCTGGACCCGGAGTGGGAGCAGTCATCCCACCCCTCTCTTTGAAGGCCGACCCAGACTTGCTGCTGTTGCAGCCAAACTAACTTTAAACGTGTCAGTGGCCTAATGCCGCTGACACAGAAATCTCTGGACTTCGCTCCACCAAAGACAGGAATTTTGGTGGCACATACCTCCCATCTATAACAAGGCCTTGTGCCCTTCCTACAATATTTTATATAAAATATATATATAATATATATATATATATATATATATAATTTTAATACACTACACTTAGAATGCACTTTGCCCCAATTGTTCAATGTTTCAGTACTTTTTGCACGACTTGCTAGTCTCTAAGAAGGAGCTTCATGGCAAAATTCACAACGGGGGTTTGATCCCTGAATCACCCAATAAATTTAGGAGATCAATTTGAATTGGGATATAAACAGTCCTCCTCATCATGTTGTTCCCATTTTGACATCATGAGACCAAGGCACCACCTTACAATTGATCAACAGTACCTCACCATTGTGAGGCTTCAAGCAGAGTGATCTCAGATTGAAGTGGCCACTGAGCTTAGAGTGTCACAGAGTGTAATCAGCAGGTTTTAAGAGATATACAGAGAGACTGGAAGAGTTACAGAAATGCAATAAATGGCTGCATCATTTTAAACAATGTTCCATTGAAGCGGATGAAGTGAGAGGCAACCAAGGGGGACATGTATGAAAACTGTCTAGGTGTAAGACTTGCAGAGCTCCCCTTTCATTATTTCAGAGCATTATATGAAATAAAAGGAGAGCTCTGATCGGTTGCTTTGGCCACAAAAGAAAAGACTTACACCTAGGCAGCTTTAATACATGTGGCCTGAAGTGTCATGTCAGACCATTTGTAGCCTTTTACATTAGCATAGTCTGCATGCTAGATGACCACACCACCAGGCACAGGCATCATTGTCTTGCACAAATCAGGGAGCATCTACGCTGGATGAGGAACCAGTCCTCAGTGCTGTTCAGTGATGAAAGTTGATTCGCTCTCGAGCCTTTGGTGGTGCTGATGTTACAGTATGGGCAGGTGTGCCCAGTCAAAACAGAACTGCTCTACAATTTTGTGAATGGTACAGCCTCTACTCAAGTTGTAATTGATGCACAAAGCCACAGGACACGTTAATGAGACACTGACATTTTTTATGGTATTTACCCTCCACTGTTGTTGGCTTTGTGTTTCAAATGAGAAAATCAACATTGACTTTAACATAATGGTCAACTCAAATTTATTATTACGTAAATTAACTTTAGTTTCATTATTTACACAAAATATCTAACTTTTTTTGTCCTAACATAATGATCAACCCATTATCTTTTGACTCTAAATCGGGGGGGGGGGGGGAATTCCTAGTTTATAATTTATATTACCTTTCCATCTGTAACACAAATCCTAGTTTATTGCTTTGGCTTACCTTAATAATGTAAAACTACTGTGCTTGTCTCTCATATAAAATAGACCGTTAACCTTGATTGTGGTATTACGGCTTTTTGTGTTATCTGCTCCTAGCTCACAACAAAAGCCAGTAAAAACATTGGAAAAATTGAAATGACTTTTTGTGCAGTAAAATTTGTCAAGTTTTGATTTTTTTTTTACCTATCTTTTTTACGGTTAGCCAATACAGGTATCACTCTATAATACGTTTGTCTTTTGACACTAAATTATTTAATGGGGTTGTCCAACTCAAAAAAAAAAAAATAAAAATAAATTACAGCTAGTATTATAAGATAACAAATAAAGTGTGATCACCTCTTTAATCCTGTGTGAAGCTTTGGTGTTTTTTCTGGTCTTTGTTTACAAATCGTTGGCACTTGACTATTTAGAGGGTTCAGTGATCACTTGCAGTTCTCTTGGCCCTGATGTCAATGGAATGGCACATGATCACTGAGGTCACTGATGAGCTGCAGTGAGCCACTTTCCAACTGACTTGCCATTGGCATCACCATTCTCATCACTGAGCAGTGATGCCAACAGGATGGTAAGTAACTACTAAGATCACTGATTAACTGCAATAGTCACTTGCCAACCAATGTATCATTGGCATCACCGCTACCATTATTGAACAGTGATGCCAATAAAATGGCATGTTTCTACGAATTCCACCAATTGGCTGCAGAAGCTAACTGCTGGTAAACACAGACCAGACAGCCTGCATAAACTTCAATACTGGATTGGTGGTAGATTAAAGAGATGAGTGCAGTTTTTTTTTGTTATTTTATAATAGCTGTTTTCAATGTTTTTTTTTTCAGTTGGACAACCTCTTGAACATTACATACAAGAAGAGCAAAGTACTTGCAAGGAAATCAGTAATGTGCTAGCAATTACAGGCCTTTATCTAACGTGTCAGCACAGCCATGTGGAATGCATTTGTTCTTGCTGAATGGATAAAGAGTTGGTTCTATTGCAAATTCTTGGTGCCTTTGAGATTGCAATGCTAAGATTAAGAAGTAGCACTTCTGAAGGTTAATGACAAATATCCCACATTGATGAACATGAATTTACGAAAATATTTTGATTTCCTTAAATGGAAAAAAAAAAACTGGAGAATACAGTTCCTAAATCTTGCAGAACTTATCTAATTATCTCTATTTTTGGCCCTTTTTTTTTTGGTGGCTAGGGGATGGGGCTGACCAAAAAAATTATACTTACTATTTCGTCCACTATTACAACAGGAAGGGACCTTTACTCCTCATTTACTATAAATTTTTACGACATAAAACTACCACGCTAGGGGGATTGTGCATCTCCATGGTTAAAATTCTTTTATTTACTTTTTCCCATCAAAAAGTAAAAAAAACATGTTATTTCAAGAGCGAAAAATTATGATATAAACAAGGTTCACAGAGAAAATTTTTGTAATTTAATGCAGGCTTAGTAACGTTTTTTATACACTCATTTTGCTGATAGTGGTTTAAAATAATTCTATTGAACATTTCCCGGGTGTATGTACTTATTGATGCTTTTAATTTTGTTACTTCTATTTTGTGTGATTGTTGTCATGGCTACTATGTATAAAAAGGGATACGCATCACCTCGAAATTTTGAAAAAGAGGGTTTAACCTCGAAATTTCGTGAGGTGTGTCACAATGCCGCTCAGTCCTGCAAGTTATTGTGAATTTTCCCTGATGGATTTAGAACACTGAAGACTCCACCTTTGCATTAACAACCCATTTTAACAACTTGAATTTTATATATCCATAAAGTCTACATTTAGCACAGAAATTTTAATACGATATCTTTTTTGCATCAATACTTGGTTTTCATCTACTCTTAATATGGCAATGTTGAATTTGGAGAAACTAACAAAGATCGGGCAAGAGGTGGGCTGTGCCCTTTAAATAGTCGCGAATATAAAAAAAGGGCAGGCGCACCTCACATAACACTGTAAGGTAAACAGCAGTAATGGGAGGTGAATGTAAACCCCTCCCTTTTGTGGTTGTATAGGGGGTACAACAGGCAGATGGCACAAAAATAGGGACGAGCAGCCTGGTTCTGTAAAGTCTCAGGGAACCCTGAACATCGACTATTTGCAGGGTATAAAACATAACCTTCATCACCCGAATGAATTGGGGGTATAATAATAAATTTCCTAGGGGGCGCTCAAAAATAGTATCAAAATGAAATTAAATAAAGTTTTTGCCGAACGACAAAATAGAACGACAAAAAGAAGAAATTTTGTAGCGAAACTTTAAGCTAACCTTTTTTTCCCGGGTTTCCCATTTTTTCACTTCAGCTAAAAAAATTTACTTTAAATTTGTGGGTTTTCATACCACTGCTTTTGCACCACCATTGTTCCATATTAAAATATCTCTCTAATTCATTGGATGGGAAAACTTTACTTTAAATAGCTAATGGAGATTTTGGGGAAAGGGAGCGCATTGGGGCTTAGACACAAGAAAGGTTTTAAAGGTTGTGGGGGCTTTTAAAAGGGGACAACATTTGTTATGGTTTCAAACCTTTTAGACGAGGGACAAAATCTAATATTTCAACACACACAGTAGTGAGTTGCTTAAATGTTGCAGAACCTTACCGAATAAAATATATAACTAACACTTGTTTAACCCTCAGGTTTTGCCTACACCCAGCACTTTCTTACTCACAAAGGTATCAACTGAAAAATTTCCTTCCACCAAACACTAGGTAGATATCACTCTTAGCCTAATCATTTTCCTTCCTTTTTCCTCAGGCTCCCAGTCTTCAGAGCCCTACCCTTTATTCTAGAACTTGTTCCTGGGGGTTCCAGCTCAGACTCTCCCTTTAAATGGTATTTTTTTTTTTTCTACCTAGCTCTGCCCTCAAGGGCCCTATTCCCTAAGGGATTAGACTTGTTTTGTCTTGAACACTTTATGACTGAACCCACTATATTGGGAAAATCAAGCCTGCAGGTAATCAGTCTTCTACTACAGCTCCTCATAACTCCCCACAGAAATATCTCATCATAAGTGGTCTCTTCTATAGCCTTTCTTCGGCACAGCAAACTCTTCTCTGGCTCCTTCTAGGCTTCTCCCATCTCAACAGCATACTCTCTCAGAGCTACCCCACCTAAAGTGTCAACACATTTAGCTTATAAATACTTTTAGTGAACTCCTACATGGAACACAGCAAACCCTGACCTGCCTTGTAAACAGTTACTTTAAAGGCTCACCTTCTAAGCAACTGTAACGTTCTTCTCCAGAGACTCAATGCACACAGCAGAAAGATCCTTGCACTGCTCTCCCTTTTGGCTTCAAAATCAAACTTTCAGTACAGAGCCTTTTCACCCAGGACAAACTGATCTGTATAAACCAACTTAAACAAACCTAAAATCTTCCCAGTTTGAACAGAAAACAATCTACAGTCCTCACAGACAAATAGCAACTCTTACAGGCACCACACACTGACCATCCTTACTCTACCCATTGGTACCAAGTCTCCCCCTTTCCTCCTGCAACTCCCAGCATGGTAGTCCAGTAAATCAGCATTACAGTTCACGTCTTTACAGCATAATTAGTCACTTTCCGGCCTATATCATTATCTGTACTTCTCCCTGTAGTCAAAAAATTGAAATTTCCTAGGCCAACCTGTCCCAGCATTGTTGCAGAGTATTGTGACCTGCTGTTTTGACAAAGAAGTGTAGTACACCTAGTATATATTGTCACTACTGGCATTCTCTCAGATAATTATAATTATTAATTTCATTTATAATGAAAGTCAACCACTAATAAAAAAGACATCAATACAGTCTACTGTACAGTATGTTGTGCATAAAGGAATTGCCTAGAGTTTACCTCCTTACACTCATCTTTGTGTTACCAGTTTTTACAAAGGAATTATTTTTTTTTAGCTTTGCTTTAGTTTTCCTTATGAAAACATAAAGTTGTTACTTGAATACATAAAGTTCTAAGTAACTGTAAAAATTAGAGCAATTAAATATTTGACTAAGAGTGTAATGTGTACAAATAAGCCTGGAGAAATACTGTATGTCACTGCTACCTTGAAATACATAAAAGCAAATAGCAAGCACTAAAAAAAAATGATTAGTAGAAATGCATGCTTTAGCTACAGCATGAATATTAAAAAGGGAAGTACATACCTGTAGTTATTTACAATGGTTCTATCACAAGTTTTATAATTTATCTACTATAAATATGGTATTTGTGGTAAGTAATGGTAAAGATTTTCATGGTTCTTAAGATTTTAGGACGACATCTATGAATTCACCTTCGCCATTTTTTGCAGTATATTGCTGGTTCTATAGATGTACTAACAGGCAAACGGCCAAACTTGGCACAATGTGCGCCTGATGACACATTTAAATGTGAAACCGCTACACAAATGTGTTATGCACCAAAAATGCATGCATCGTATTACATACTAGTCTATCTCTACTTAGAATTGGTGTGTTGGCACCACGTTACAAATATAGCACATGCAAAATCATAGATGTCGCCCTTAGGCGATAGTATGAATTAAAGTGTTATGCGGCAAACAATTTTGGTGCACATTGCACTAAGTTTGGCCATACATCTGTTCATACATCTATAGAATTGACAATACAAGGCAAAAAAATTACAAAGGCGAATTAATAGACATTGCCTTAAATGTTTGCAACAATAATATTTACTATTGTGTTATGCATAGCTTCACATAGATTACGTATCTAGGAAATTACTACATAAATAATTAAGGGGGACATATATGAAAATTGTGTAAAACTTTCTTCGTTGACCACAGCCACCAATCAGAGCTCCCCTTTAATTTTTTTCAGAGCACTAAATGAAATGAAATGGGAGCTCTGATCGGTTGCTATGGCCAACAAGGAAAGTCCTAGACCTAGACAGTTTTCATACATGAGGCCCCAAAAAATCTATATTGAAATATACCCTTTTATATTTTGCATTTTTATATCTTTTATTGTATTTTTTTTAACCCAGTTACTGTTGACTAAGCTGCTGCAATGGAAGCATAAATTATATGACTATTTGACTCCCTAGTGTGCTGTGGCTATATTCTGTGTCATCTGTACTAGTCATTGTGCAAATTGCTGAGCTGTGTCCATCATTGTCCATGGTGTGATTCTGTGTTATTATTTATATATTTTTTACTAGCAACCTTTTTATTTTAATCCTGTCTTCTAAAGAAACATGAAAACTTTATTGGTCATGTTATGCTGAGTTTCCCCTGGTCTACCCATTTCAGACATGTATGGCATACAGTTGAAACCAGAAGTTTACATACACTGTATATAAAAAGACCCATATGCATGTTTTTCTCACTATCTGACATAAAATCAGAATACATCTTACTTGTTTTAGGCCAACTAGGATTACTAAAGTTATTTAGATATGCCAAGTGAGAGAGAGACTTTTTAAGGCACTTTTATTACTTTCTGCAAAGTCAAAATTTTACATACATTTCATTAGTATTTGGTAGCATTGCCCTTAAACTGTATGACATGGGTCAAACGTTTTGGATATCCTTCCACAAGCTTCTCGCACTAGTTGGTAGGAATTTTCCTCCTGACAGAACTGGTATAACTGAGCCATGTTTCTAGGTCGCCTTGTTCGCACCTGCCTTTTCAGCTTTGCCCATACATTTTCAATAGGATTGAGATCAGGACTTTGTTATGGCCACTCCAAAACATTGACTTGGTTATCCTTAAGTCACTTTGTATCCAGTTTGGCAGTAAGCTTTGGGCCATTGTCCATTTGGTAGACCCGTTTCCAACCAACCTTTAACTTCCTGACTGATGTCTTGAGATGTTGCTTCAGTATTGCCACATAATCTTATTTCTTCATGATGCCATCTATTTTGTGAAGTGCACCAGTCCCTTCTACTGCAAAACAACCCCACAACATGATGCTGCCGCCCTTGTGTTTCACAGTTGGGATGGTGTTCTTAGACTTCCAAGCTTCTCCCTTTTTCCCCCCAAACGTAACAATGGTCATTATCGCCAAACAGTTCCATTTTAGTTTCGTCATACCTCAGGACATGTCTCCAAAAATCTAGGTCTTTGTTCCTGTGTGCATTTGAAAACATTAACCTGGCTTTTATATGTTTCTATTGGAGTATTGGCTTCTTCCTGGCAGAGTGACCTTTCAGCCCATGTTTATTACAGTACTCATTTCACTGTGGATAATGATACAATCTTACCAGCTTCTGACAGCATCTTCACAATGCCTTTAGCTTTTGTTCTTAGGTTGATATGCACATGTCGGACCAAAGCATATTCATCTCTGAGACACATAATGTACATATAGTTAGATGTTCTGTGAGCAAATTGAAGTACTTTTACTCCTTGATAGGCATAAAAACTGTGACTGTATTTTCACTGCAGTGACCAGGCTGTGACTGACAGCCAGGCTTCTGCTGTTATGACTGGGAAAAGAACAGGTCTAACTAGAATTCATAGTGCCCAATAACAAAATGAGATGGGGCCCCACCATCTAATGACAATAAACTACAACAGCAGCACAAGTAGCAATAAGGTATAAATTATGTTGCCATGTATCGAGAAACCCACATAACAGTGCTGGAGAGCAGAAAGCCACCACCTACTTGTTTCCTACAAAAAGGAATAATATTCTTGTACCTGAGTGGATTCCCTCAACTCCTGCCCCATTGCAGTCGCTATGGCTATAGTTCCGACCATAGAAAAGAGATAACCCCGATCCAATACATTAAAACTCTTAGATGCTGTTTTGAATAGCAACCATAGCATCTAGGTGGCTGACAGAGGTAGGAGGTTCTCTCTGTCCTCTATGGCCCACTGACTCGCAGGATCAAGGGTGGTGAATGGCTAAGAGAACTAGAGGCTAAATAACGTTTTTCAGTGGGCCTTTTATGTAATGTAATATACAAATGATCAACCTCGTTCATTAGTATATGATGACACAAAAACATAATTTCGAAAAACAAGTGAGACAGAAGGGCAACTGCACAAAAATTCTGCGGCAATTCCACCAATAGAATGGTGTAAATGCCTTGCACCACATGTGTTTATATGCACAGAATCATACTGATCTACAGAAAAATAAGGCCCCCATGTGACACCGTCTGCGCCAGGTGACACTTCTAGTTTCACCAGCTAACCTGGCTTCATTCGAATCAGACCTCTAACCCCTGATGAAGTCAGGTTAGCTGGTGAAACATGTCGGGGAGGTCAGATATGACGTTTTAAATTGTGATTTCTCACCTCTGTCTAGAAGTGTCACCTGCTGCAGATGGTGTCACACGGGGGCCTTATTTGTTTTGTGTCCATGAGATTAGGGACGACTGCCCAAGTAGGAGGCTTGGGATCCCTTACTGGAGCTCGTAAATTGCTGTATATATGTCACGGGGGTCGCGGGCTCCGCTGCCCCCCGCGACCATCTCCCCGCGGGGGGCAAGCTCCGCCTGCCTCCTACCCTGCGCATCCCGAACTCCTTCCATGTCTCTCTCCTCAAGCCGGTGGTGCTGAATCGCTTCTCCCGTGGACCTGTCTCGCCTTCTCCTGTGGGCCCAAATCTGATAACACTTTGAGGTCAAGGAGTTGTTGGCACAGAAGACAGTGAGGGGGAAGCGTTTCTTTCTCATTGACTGGAAGGGGGTTTCGGGCCGGGGGGACGGTCTTTGGGAAACCCGGGAGCCCAACCTGTCTCCTGACCCCCCTCTCAGGTTTCTAAAAAAGGGGGGGGAAAAACCTAATGGGGGGAAACTGTCACGGGGGTCGGGTTTTCCGCCCCCCCACGCCCAAATCTCCCCCGCCCCCCCCGGGGCCCTGGCGCGGGGGGCTGCGGCGGCCCGCCCCACCCCCCCGCTCCCTTTCGGCCCCCCTTTCTCTTACCGGGCCCCGCGCTCCTTTAAATTTCCGGGCCCTCCTGCCCGGGGGCCTTGGGTGGGGCTTTTGGCCCCCCCGAAAAAGGGCCCCTTGCGCGCCGGCTTCTCAAAATTTTAAAGGGGCCCATTTCCCCGAAAATTTTTTTTAAATTGTCGGGCGCTGGCCCCTATTTAAGGATCCCCCCCAGTACTTTCCTGCCACCCTTTTTGGTGTGTTTTTGGGGCGTTAGAGAGTAGGGGGATTTTCCCGAAATTGGGATTACCCGTGTCCCCAGTCCCTTCCCTTACGTTTTCCTTTGACTTTCCTTTTTTCCCGCCTCCCCTGACCTTTCTGCCCGTCCTAAACTAAAACCCCCCTTGTTTCCCGGGCCCTGCCTTCTGCCTTTTCCCCAAACACGCCCCCCGGATTACGTTTTCTGTCCCCAAGCGGGTCCCCCCGGCCGCCACCCGCAAGAAAAGTCCCCTTCCGGGGGGAACGACCGGGTACCTCACCCAAAAAGCAAGTCCACCCCCTTTTGGGCGGCGGCCTGGTAAAAAAACCGGGGGCTACTTAGATTTCCTTCCCTTCTGGCTTAGCTATCATCCTTGCTTTGGGCCCAGCGGATCCACTCCCCCCCGTTACAGTACAAAACGGGCCCATGGTTTCCCCCAAGGGTCCCCTTTTTTTGCCTGATCCTGGGACATCACTACAGCTTTTCGCCCAGCAGAGTCAACGCATCGACCATTTGGGCGGCCATAAAGGCAGAACCGGGCGACTCGATTTCCTCCATCGGCTCCCGGCCTCTGCACCTGAAACCGTTGTTTCCAGAAAATCCATTGCCCCTACCAGTTTTGGGTTGGGGAAACCCCTCTGCTTTCTGCCACTCCCCTCACACTACGAGGGAGCCCCCAAGAAGTCCCGGGGGGTTCATCAGCCAGTGTTTCCATCCACGCCCCCTTGAAATGTTTGGGGCCCCAAATTTCCCCTACAACGAGCCAAGGGGGCCTTTCAAATCAGCCTCTTGCCCCTTGGAAAAGGGTTTTTGGGTTTTGGGGCTACGCCACTAATGGGATCGGGGATCCCTGACGGCGGACCCCAAATTTTCCCCCGGGGGGTTACGCCCCCTTTCCCAGGAACCTGGCCGTACTTCTTCGGCGCCGAAGCGCTGCTCCGGCCACTTAAAGGGGCAAACCACCACAGTGGGTTCATTTCTTGTTTTTTTCGCACCCTTCGCTTCGGGGGCTGGACTGGAACAACGAAGATTGGTGGAACTTTTTTGGCAAGGCCTCTGGGGGCGAATAAAGGGACGGCTCGCCGCTGGGATCAACCAGCCCCTTTGGGATGCCAAAATCCATTTGGCCCCCCGAGTAAAACCCTTTTTCGCCAAAGGAAACCGGAACCCGCCCAAGGGGAAAACCCCGTCCTTTTCCACCCCGGGTTCACCCTCGTTTGGGTTTCCCACGACCCAAAGCGGTCCCCCTTTTCCCTCCTCCAACGGCCTCTGAAGGGGAACCTATGCACCGAGAGAGCCCACCTTCCCAGGGGAACGTTTCACGTCGTCTAAAGTTTTTTTGGCTTTTTTTGTGGGGGTTCTGGCCATTTCATTGGGGACTGCCCCTGCCCCCGGGGAAAAACTTCCGCACCTAGGGTTTCGTAGGAAGGAAACCCCTTTGGGTGTCGGGAAGGGGCCTCTCCCCCCCGGGACCATGGCCCGTACAAAATTGGTGCTTCCCCGGGAACAGAAACCTTTCATGGCCACCCCCTTTTAAACCCGACTCGGGATCGGGGGGGAATTCAATAACCACGAATTTTGTGACCAGGTTTCGTCTCCCGGGGGACTCCGCTCAAAAACCTATTTTTTGGGTCTCCTGGGTCATTTGGCGAATGCTTAAGGGAACCGCTATCCCCCCGTAGGGGCCCCCCTCTTCTTGAAATTTTTGGGGGGCCCTTCACAAGAAACTTGCAACTACTAGTCCGCCTCGACCCCTCCTCGGAAACCCTTTTTGGGCCCCCCCTGGCTGCAGGACCATCCCCCGACTTTGGGTTTGGGACCAGGTAAAGCCCATGCGTTGGGGTTCCACGTGTCTCTCCTTTCCCTTTTCCCTAAGCCGCAACTCGCTCCCAAGTCGTCCCCCCGGGGAATCTCCCAAAACCCTCCTCGGGGTCAACCTTCGCCTTACGGGGAAATTTTTGCCGATGTTTTTTTTTGGGAAAGACCCGGGCTGAGACTCTTCCCCCCCCACCCGGCCTAATGATTGCCCCAAATTGACCCTCAACCTGGCTGTACCCTCCCAGGGGGCCCGGGTTTACCCTCTCTCCCGCCCGGAACTAAGGCGATGTCTGAGTACGTCAAAGGGGAAAAACCCCCGCAAAGGATTCACCGTAAGTCCCGTCTCCGGGGACCGGCATCTTCCTTTGTGGGGAAAAAAAAAACGGGTTCCCTCCGGGCCCCGCATAACTATTCGGGGCCGAAAAAAAATTTCCATAAAAAACCGCTTTCCCCCCCGGCCCCTTAAACCCGAACTTTTTGGGCCGCCTGCGGGGGGCGAAAAAAAAATTTTTTAAACCCATCTACGCGGGGGCCCACAAAATTAATCCGCATTTGGGAGGGTGACGAATGGGAAAAAAAGGCATTTAATACAGGGCGGGCCCTTTCGAATTAATTTTTTTTAGCCCTTTTGGTCTCGCAAGCCCCGGGAGGGAAAATTTTAAACTTTGTTAAAAGAGATCTTTTTTGGAACCCACTCTAAGTCTGTGTAATCGTTTTACTTGGACGATATTCTCACTTCTCCCCGATCTCGAGACTCAAACGCCACCAAGTCCGCCAGGGGGCCTCGGGGGAAATCCGCACTCAACAGCTTTTTTGCCAAGCCCGAAAAAGTGCCTCTTTGAACGTGCCAGCTTACCCTTCTAGGGGAAAATCGGCTCTGAAAAGGGGCTCCGGATGGGCCCCAAGCTCTCCCCCGGGGTTTCAAATGGCCCCAACCGGTGGGCCCCTTTGGGGCCCTTCAACGTTTTTTGGGGTTTGCGAATTTTTATAGCAAAATTTATCCCCCACTTCTCTACACTGGGGGCTCCCTTGGGGGCCCGAAATAGGAAAATGCCAAACCCAAACCCCCTGGCCCCCCCCGAGGCCCCCAAAACCTTCAACCCCGGGTCAAAGCGGCTTTTTTCTTCGGCCCGGTCCGTCCCCGGTTTCCCAAAACCCCAACTGTCCTTTTCTCTGGAATGGGTCTTTTGCCAGCACGCTGGGGCGGGGCCTCCTGCAGAAACCTCCCCCTGGTTTTAAACACATACCTGTGGTTTTTTCTCCAAGAAAATTCTCTCCTGCCGAAAGAAACTATACCATTGGGGTGAATTATTGCCATAAAGGGTGCTCTTGAAGAAAAGGGTCACCCACTGGGGGGGGGCTCCCACCCCATTTAAAAATTTCACAGACCACAAGAACCTCCTATAACTTCAGTCGGCTTTAACGGGTGAATCCCCCCCCCAAAACTAGGTGGTCATTAAAAACCCTTTTTCCCCTTTTTACTTTTCCCCCTTTCATTTTTTTGGGCCCGCCGAAAAAAACCTCAAGCTGGAAACCCTAACCCCTTCCTCGGGGTACAGTGGGGGCACGAGCCCTCCCCCCCAGCACATTTTCCCCCCCGGAGCGACCCCCTTTACGGCTGCCCCCGGGGGGACCCCAGCACCTACCTTTCCCGGGAAGACGTAAATTTCACCTTTTTTTCGCCTTAAAAATCCTGAAGTGGGGACACTCTTCTCAAATGGGGTGGGCACCCGGGGTTCAAGGGGCGGCCCTTTAAAAAAGTATCCCCCATATTTTTTTGGTGGGCCCACTCTTGCTCAGGGAAAGAGGGGCTTTTTTTCTAGCCTGGGACCTCCTTTCCCTAATAAGGGTTTCCCCGCCCCCAAGCCCGGGGCCTTCTTTAGCCGGGTCCCCTTTCCCCGAAAAAAAACCCCGGGCCCATGTAGCCCCTGGACTTCATTACGACCTCCCCCCCCCTACGGAAAAAAAACGGTCATCTGGGGTTTTTTTTTCCGACCGTTTTTTTTCCAAAAAGGCCCACTTTAAAACCCCCTCCGGGGTTTACCCCCTTCCTCCCAACGGGCCCCAAAATTTTTTTTTGGGCACGTTTTTTTCCCTCTGCAAATTTTTCCCCTTTTCATATTGGGGCTCAGATTTGGGGAGTCCAATTTATTGCTAAAAATTTTTTGGGGGGCTTTTTGTTGGGCAATTGCAGGTCCCCTTAAACTTCTCTTCCGCATACCCCCCCCAGACCAAAAGGGGAGGTTGAAGGGTCAACCAGGGGTTTTGGGCCCCCTACCTTAGGCATTTTGTGTCCGCCCCGTCAAAGGGAAAAATGGTCTGGGTCTTTTTTCCCCGGGGGATTTTCCCTTTTAAAATCCTTTTTTTATTCGGATCCGCGGGGGCCTCCCCCTTTTTTTTTTTTGGTTTGGGGGCACATCCCCGCCCACCTCCCCCCCTTGGGACCCTTTTGGGGTCCCTTTTCCCGGCCGTTTGGGTCCCAAAGGGAAAGGGCATCAAGGGGTTTATGGCAGCTCACACGACAGGGCCCCGTTTCGGGCTTTTTCCCCCCACTAAAGGGCCAGGCTGCAATACCCGGAAAGGGCTTTTTGCCCCATTTTACCAGGGGATAAGGTTTGGCTAACCACAAATAAATTCGCTTTTGGGTGCCAAACTACAAGTTTAGTTCCCCAAATACGTGGGGGTTTTCCCCTTTTAGGTACTGCAACGCCCAAACCCGTTTTCCTACAAGCTCCCCTGCCTCCTACCCTTTGAATTTTTCCCAACTCCTTCCATGTCTCCTCCTCAACCGGTGGGGCGGGAAACGCTTCTCCCCCTGGAAACCCGTCTCGCCCCCCTTCCCCCTGTGGGCCAACTCTTTTATAACACTTTGAGGGTTTAAGGAGGTGTTTTTCACAGAAAACAGTGAGGGGGAACGGTTTTTTTCCCCATTGACTGGAAAGGGGTTTTGGGGCCGGAGGGGCGTTTGTTTGGGGGCCGGAGACCCCAAACCCTTTTTTCCTGGGCCCCCCCTCTCTAGGGTTTTTTAAAAAGGAGGGGGAGACCTAAGGGCGGGGACTGTCCCCGGGGGCGGGGCCCGCTGCCCCCCACGACCATCTCCCCGCCGCCGGGGGTCTGGCGCGAAAGGCTGCGGGCGGCCCCACCACCCCTCTGCTTCCCCCGGCGCCGCCTCTCTTCTTTAACCCGGCCGCGCTTTCCTTTTAAACGGCCCCCCTGCCTTCCCCCGGGCCCTCGTGCGCGGGCCGCCGCTTAAGGCGCGCCGCGGGGCCCCGGGTTTTTCTAAATTTAAAAAGGGCCAGTGTCCCGATAATTGGGTTTTTTTGGGGTTTTTGGGGGGCTGGTCCTTTTTTCAAAAGGGATCCGCCCCCCGTACTTCCCTGCCAGTCTGTTTGGGGTGTTTTTGGGGCGTAGAGAGTATTGGGGTTCCGTATTGATTTCCCGTGTACCAGTCCGTTTTCTTTTCGTTTTCCCACCTTTCCTGTTTGCCCCCCGCCCTGACCGTCTGCCCGTCCCCTTTACAAAGAACCTCTGCTGCCGGGCCCCGACCCTTCCCGCCCGTCCCCGACAAACCCCCTCCGAATTAAAGTTTTTTGTACCAAAGCTGGAAACCCCCCCGCCATCGCAAGCAAGGGCCCCCAGGGGTAACGACCTGGGAGCCCCACGCCCCAGCAAGTCCATCCCCTTTGCGGCGGGGTTTTGGTGAAAAACCCGGGGGTACTTTGATTCCCGGTTCCCCGGCTTTTGGGTTAGCTATCTCCCCTTGCATTGGCCCAGCGATCCATCCCCCCCTTACAATATATAAGCTTTTTCCTTTTTAAAAGGTTTGGTTTTCTCCACCAAATTGATAATTTGAAAATAGCTATTCCTTTTTTTCGAAGTAAAAGGGTTTAAATGGTGAGGTTTTGGAAATCAGGTTTTTTTAAAAGTGTGGGATAAGGTTTTAAAAGTTATACATAATAAAAGTTTAAAGTTTTTTGTGTTTTACAGATAGAGGAACTGATAGAGTTTAAATTTTCTATGGCAAAATAGTAAAAAATAGTGGGTCAAAAGTTTACTTTTGTTCTCTTTGCGAGATTCCCCCCCCAATTTTTTGGAACAAAGTGGTTTAAACCCCCCTCTAAAGCGAGTCATAAATCAGCACTAGCATTTTTTAGGGCATTTCGGGCTCGGGTAGCCATTTTTGAAAGTGGTTTAAAACCCCTTTTTTAGCATTTGAAAACCTAAAATGCCATAGCGAAGTAAAAATCTATTGCTTCGTAGGGTTCCATGCGCCTCGCCCCCTGAAAGGGGGGCTTTAAATGCACTTGATAAGGCTGCGGGCCATTTAAAAGGGGTAGAAAAAGGGTCTGCGCCTGATGTCAGGCTGAACAGATGCCAAATCCCGCCATTTTTTCATACATCCGCCCTACTGTTTTCCCCATTCCTAAACTGACCCCTGCATGGGGCCACCCATGTAAAATCACCTATAAAAGGGATCCTTCAAGGGTTTAAATGCTGCCCTACGAAGCAGAGTATGTTGGGAGAGAAACTGAGCTTTGATACATAGGTTTATATGATAGAGGAGAAAGCTGACTCTGTGATATTAATTATGGGATTCTGGCAGAAGAAAAAAACATAAAGAATGGGGATATGACTTCTTGAGAGACAGGGGAATTTCCCGGCACATCAGGGTTTGACAGCTTTTTTCTTGTAACAGGTGTATACAGAGTAAACTGTCAATCACTGTATGAAGGCAGAGTATCAGAACTTTCATTTTCTGAACATATTTTAAATTTTTTTTAGAAATTTTAAACCCCATTCAATAAACCTATGTCACATAACTCAATTTGTCTCCTTTATACCCATCCTGCCTCGATGGGTAGCATAAACCCCCAAAATTTTAGTTTTAAAAGCAGCCAGTTCTTTCTTTAGCCCCAAATCCCCCCAAAACATGCAACCTGAGTATGTGCCTGATAAATAAAAAAAAAAAAGAAATTCCCTAAAAATTAAAAATTTGCAAATAATTAAAGATCACCCAATCTTGTTTTCCAAAAGAGAAAAAAAAAGGGACTGTTCATCAGTGCGATCCCCTCCACAAAATGGGGCCCCGACATAATAGATTGTTCAATAGTACACTAGGCTTCTAGCATGGCAAACATAGCCTAGCACCCATAGTGACTGCAATGGGGACAAAAGGTTGTAGTTTTCCTACAGAAAGGAACAATTTCTTGTACCTAAGTGGTGCCCACACAGGTACAAGAATATTGTTCCTTTCTGTAAACAGGTAGTTGTGGGTGCTTTCTGGTCATCCATCACTTCCATGTGGGATCCTCTGGTATGGTGTGGTATTATTTATACCGTATATTTATTGTTCAGAGGTGTGGTGCCATATCTCATTTAGCTGTAAGGGCCCTATAAATTCTAGGGAATATAAACGCGAATGTCATCAAATAAATCCATATGTAACCAAAATGGATCTATGTCATGAGTTTGTCATACAGTCCACAAAACATATCTGTCCATGCCCATTCAGAACAAAAAACCCTATCTGCTTCCATTAGTAGGTCCAGTAATAGTGTATAATACTTTTATAATCAGCAATCGTCAATATAGTATATATAAAAAAAAATATTAATGGTTAAAACGATAAAAAATTACATCCAAAGTCTCAAAATGAACTGTTCAAATGCAGAATATATGACTAATTCCAGTGAAATACTGTTAAAATGTCACCACCCAATACTTCATGGGAAATACTTTGCTATGGTACACACAGTTTGGCTTTGGAGTTTTCCCAGTAAGAGTACTGTATATGATAAAATAAAAAAAACAACTGCCAAGCTTAAGCTGCGTCAACCAAGATGTTGCAGGTACAGTAATTCTTATTCAAAGAGCTTTTGACATATCTCGGCATTTTCACAGCTTGATTGCAGTAGAACATTTTTAATGCATAACAGGCTCTCTGGAATAAAGATCCTGTAGGAGAAAGACTAATAAACGCGTACAACTTGGCTTGCACTGAAGCTCCATTAAACAACGTTGCAGCAAACCCTAAGGTCCGCTACAAAGATACTTTTTGTCATTTTTTTTTTCCTATCTAGTAAGATTGTGGATACTTTTTTTGTAAAGAAATGGCTTTATCTATCAGTTTTACAGATCATGAAGGCACGTAGAACTGAAAATATAACTTGCCAGCAAGCATATCAAGGATGATTTAGAAAATTTGTAATCATATTGCCCTGGGAAAACGTAAACCCTAAGTTTAGTCCCCAATTTTTACATTC
Source organism: Phyllomedusa bahiana (assembly GCA_025379985.1). Classification (NCBI taxonomy): domain Eukaryota; kingdom Metazoa; phylum Chordata; class Amphibia; order Anura; family Hylidae; genus Phyllomedusa; species Phyllomedusa bahiana. Next base: position 18,821 of record JAODAL010051382.1, read on the forward strand.
AGCTTTGGATTTCTTGGTATTTCAGTACAAGGTCAGAATTGCATGAAGTCAAATCTGGAACCTAACGTGGCCTTATAGATCCTAATAGCCTCTAATTTTCATACAGTTGTTCTCTTTCCATCTATAGTTATGCAAATGGCGATGGTCCATTGATACATGTTATGAAGTTTATTCTTTCCATGCTCTCACAGGCTCTAAAATAACATTCAGGGTCAGATACGGCTTAATACTTTAAAAGTATGTAAGCCACTGTGTACTCTAAGTGCTGCATACAGGCTTAATGTTTAGTTTGTGGTAAAATACTATTAAAAACTAATATGCCCATCAATTTTTTCAGAATGGGATGGACAGCAACATTGGTTAAGGTTTTGTTTTTTATTTTTACCAGGATTCATAAATCAAAAAGTTGGAACCCCCCAAAAAGGAAATAAAATGTGTACCTTGAAGAGGATTCAAACTTAAAAGTGTACAAATCACCTCCACAACAAACATACAAAAATAATAGAAGATGAAATTATAAAACTTTTTTTCCAATACCACATCATAGTCATTCCAGAAATTTACCTCAGTATTACAGGTACAACGATTTTTTGAGTTCTACTTTCTTAGGCAGTCTCATTATCTAGTAGATTCCTTCTGTAGGAGGGGTTACCAACTGTGCAGATGGAACTGAGGAAATTGCATGCTTCTATATGGTAATCTGAGTAATTTTCACTACATACAGTGGGCAGCAGGACACCGCAACTGAGAAACATAATGTGACAGGGTTTACAGGCATCTAAAGTACGATACTGCTGCTAGTGCAATATCCAGTCACATGAAAAGCAGCCCAGAGTTTACCATGTGCTCATGATGTTGACTTCCTGGGACACACACCCCCTACTCTGTCTTCTTGCAGCACAGTGACCTGTTTATCTTTCTTATGACAAAATTTAACTCTTTAAAGCTCTGCTGTTCAAACTTACTCCTATTTTCCTCTGTATAGCTCAGCTAGGAAGTAGCAGAGCTTGGAATGGATGTCAATCACTACTGGTATATCTGCCCACCTAGCCTGAAGATTAATTAGATCCCGCATGCTCGGTAATGAAAAGCAACTCAGTTATAGCAAATAGTAAAAAAACATAAAATAACCTTATGCTGACCAACACTTACCCTTTCTTTTTTTCTTTTTTCCCTTTTTCCAAAATGTATTTAGTAAACATTTTCAATTTTTCCAACCCATAAACAACAACATGAGAGTAGAAGGAAAAGGGAAAGGGAAGGGTCAGGGAGGGGTGGGTAAGGGAGGAGGTGGGAGGTTTTGCAGAGGGAACCAGATTGGTTTCAAGGAGTAATTCAGTCCTTTGTGATACTGCGAGGCCATAACAGTGGAAGGAGAAAAACAAAGTCCAGTTTTGTGGATACTATATAGCGTTCGCTCCAGTTCGGGACGTGGCTGAGATCCACAGGTATCTCTTGTAGGTCATTTCAAGGGGAGATCTCATTTGAGAAGAGCATCCAAGGTTCAGCAGGCGAGAACAGTGATTAAAGTCCGGGAGCGGCATCCCGAGCTATTAACTTGTATGGCTTGGTCCAGAGGGTGTGAAATTTTACAGACAAACAAGAGTTATGACAACACACTTAACATCACAGCCAGTTACGACGGGAGGGGTTAGTGGGGGGGGGGAGACGAAACACGGAAGGACGAGTGGGAACGTGTGGAACCACCACCATCCTCATGGTGGATAGTTTCAGTTCATCTTTGTATTGGAATGGAAGTCTCAACGGTTCCCATGGATCACCAACTTCCGCCTGTTCAAGTACCAAGTAGTGGAATTCAGAACACGCTCTGATGCCTGTCCCGTACATGAATTGTAGTAAAGGCAATTAAGGGCTGCATGTTTAAGAAGAATATTTGTTTTTTTCCCCCACTTTTCTGTTCTGTTCCTTCCGAAGGGAGGCCATCCACCCTTTCCATCCGCAACAAGTATGTTAATTTTTACTAGAAAGAGTGTAATGAGGGAGTAGTAGTTGCCTATCCAGGTTGGAGATATTTTCCGTGCAGCAGCCGATAAGGCAAAAGATTAAGTGTTTGATGTGGCGTGGTATTCGCCGGCTCTTGTCATTCGATTACCGAAAAGGGCCCACTCCGGGTCATGGACGGAAACCAGATTGTAGTTACAAACTGGTGAAATGCCGATCCAAATAGGTTTGACTGATCGACAGACCATAAGCAGTGATAGAGGATTTGCCGCACATTTCTCACCCCCGCACCTGAGCAAGAGACGGCGATGCACAGCCCCCCATAAGATAATACGATTGGGTGATAAATACCCCGTGTAAAATTTTTAGGGCCAATCGTCCCCAGTATGAGACACTGGCGATGTGTTTGGAGGCACTCAGTGACGCCTGCAACATGTTCCTCTATGGTGATTTATGGTGGGAGATCCTCCCGTCCACCGCACCAGGCCCCCCCCTCTGGTCTCAACAGAGTGTGATTTAAGACTACCATAGAAGTTGGTGATATGGCCGCCCCAATCCCAGAGCACCGTCCCATCCTCATCAAGAATATCATCATTCCAGTCGATGTCCCCATCTCGTCTGATCACTCACAGCAGTGTAATTCTTTTAGTTTGTAAATAGTGAAAAACATTGTTCGCGTACACAATGCTGAATTTGGTGCTAGCTTGTGATAAATGTAAGGGGTACTTTCCTTTGATGGGTTCAGGCTAGGTCGCCCACTGTTCGGAGGCCCCTAGAGTACCACTGTCTAAAGATGGGGTGGGGTCTACCTGTCTGGAAGGTAGGATTACCCAAAAAGGATAGACCCAGAGAAGCATCCTCTGTCAGTGAAAGCCTACGCCGCACCAATTTCCATGTTTTCCAGGGTGTTAGCAGCAGAGGGCAGGGGGGATTCGTCACTCTTCCCGATGGGAGATCAGTAGAATTGGGATGTATGAGGTGGTCAGGAAGGATATCCGGGCAGAAGCCTGCTTCGAGTGTTACAGGGGCGTATGTCTGTTCCCCTGTAAACCAGTCCCTGATGATGCATAGATTGGCCGATATGTTATATAATTTAATGTTTGGAAAGTTGATGCCAACCTCTGGATTTTTGCTGTTGGAAGGATGTTGAGGGGACTCCTTGCTCTTTACCCTGCCCAAATGAAGATTCTTGAACAGCCTATTAGAGCATCTTGTCCTCAGCCGGAGAGATAGGGAAGAGTTTCGCAATAATATAGTAAGTTATGGTGAAAAAGATTTAATTTGATAATGGCCCCTCCAATAGAAGGTAGCGTAAAGCCCACCGATTGAAATCATTGCTGTCGATTGAGTGCTTGTCCATGAATTCTTGATGTTTGGTCGTGTAAAGTGTTATGGCGGGTCTCTAGTAATTGAACTCCTCAAGTAATTTATAAGATGGGGTTTGCGAAACCATTGTAAGGGTAGCCATATAGTCCAAAGTGGGCGACGAGGGACCCAACAATAATAGATCCTCTGATATCTAGGTTGATCCTTAAAAAAACCCAGCAAGTCTCCTTTAGTCTCTATTTTCTCTCAACAGAGCTTTAATATATGAATTGGTGGCCTAGAGATGAATAATAATAGAATCATCAGCGAACCGATATCTTAATTTCTTTGCCGCCTATGTCATTCCCCGTACCCATTTCCACTCCTGAAGGTAGCTCAAGAAAGGATCTAGAGCCAAGGTCGAAGAGCCAGGTGTAAAGGGGCAACCCTGTCTTTGCACCCCTTGCAAGGGGAATAGCATTGAGTATAGTACCATTTATCGTTAAAAAAAGTGGTGGGTGGAGGAATGGAGAGCTGTAAAAAAGGTAAGAAAGGTGTACCAAAAGTTCGACCCTTAATGAGTATTCAGGAACTGCCAGGAAACCGAGTCAAAAGCTTATCTCAGCGTCTAATGCTGAGAAGCGATTGAGGGTGGATATTTATTAAAAGTGCTGCTACATGAGGCCTGATACCGCAGTCCTATAGTGCCCTTAAGAATGCGACCTCTGACAAAGCACAATTGGTTTGCTGTCAGCAAGGCTGGTAGGTAACCTGAGCCTCTCGTTTGCCAGAATAAGGGCTAAATTTTATAGCGGTGTTTAATATGAAATGGGGCGGTAAGAGCCCAACGCTGAGACGCCGATCTCTCCACCTTTTTGGGCACACTATGGTTCAGTGGCCTCTTAAATTCGCGACAGCGTCATGGGGCCTTGATAGATATTCCGATAAAGAAAGTGGTGATGTTAGGATTGGACTATATTCAGGTTTAAGAAGTTTGTAATACCTCCCAGAAATCCATCCGGACCCGTGATTTAATTACTTTTTTGATTAGTAGATAGCCCTTTTCCACTCCTGGGGAAATGGTGCTGCCAACTTTCCTGCTGTCCAAGAGACAGTCCCTGGAGTTGTGCCCACGGTCAGAAGGATCCCATTGGCTGAGGAGTTTACGCTGCCTTTGTACAATTTCTCATAAAAGTGGCAAAGACCTTCCATGATACTTAGTATCTCTGTTTTTTTGTCGAGCATCTTGCCTGTGGTTTGGATGTGTCGGATTCTTAGTATAAAAATTTTTGTGTGTGAGGTTTACAAGCGGAGCCAATACTTCGCCGACCGTCCCCCCCGTCTGAAGAAGTGGCTCCTCGTAAGTTCTGATTGCCATTTAGCATAGCTAGGGTGGGGCGACCAGGAGCTCTTAGCTCCAGATAAATCTGCGTGTGCCTCATCCTGTGAGGCCCAAGAATCGTTGGTGGACTCAACTGATCCCGATGAGCGCGGTTATGTTTTGCTTGTGGGCTCTTGCCACAACGCCGACGTATGCAATAACGTGTCCCCATCATAACCGCTACGAGTTTGCCACAGCAGAATGTGTTTCAATTGAGGACATGCTAGGAACATCCAGGAAATGCCCATTTTATTGTGAGGTATGTCGAAAACGTCATATATGCGATTAGGTAAGAAGGAAACTCCAGTTCTAATGATAAATTCTGGATAAGTTAAAGTGCAAGCGTAATTAAGACGAGCATGGCATATATATGATTTCCTCGATTCCCGAGGTCTTCGTCTGGGACATATAATGATCAAGAAATGAGGAAATAATCTATGCCGTGGATGCTGTTGCGTGACCGAGGAAAGTTAGTAAAATCCTTCTCTGATGTGTGTTGGATCCTCCAAGGGTCACACAAATTTTTAGGTTTTTCATAAAGGGGGAGAAAAGTTTGGGATTGGGGCGGGTGTCCGGGGCGCCCCGCAGGGGGAGGTTTATTCGGGCACAAACCCCGAACAAAACTTTCCTTGCCCCGAGGGTTTATTTTCCCCGGGGGTCCAGGTGCGGGCCGCAGGGAAGCCTTTTCTATTGAGGGTGTTGTGCCGTGCTCTGGGGGGGAATCCCCCACTCAGGATGGTTCTAGGTGCAGGGGGGGGGAGGGGGCGGGCCTTTCGGGGATGCGGGGTTTAGGGGGGAGGAGGGGGGCCGGGCCGATTTAAAACTGCCCGAGCAGGAAAAAATCCGAGGGGGACAGACAGGGGTCCCCGGGAGTGAGGGCTCCCCCCCCTGCTGTGACTCTGCTGCCCCCTGCTGTTTTTCTCCCGCTCCGACCCCCGCTGTGGGGCTCTGCTCCCGGGCCCCCTGCTGTGATTTTTGCTCCGCCCCCTGCTTTTATCCCCTGCTTTCCCGGAGCATCTCCTGCACTGCAGCCCCCTGCCCCGTCTTTGGCTTTTTAGCAGCTCCCACAGGGACACACATTTTCCCCCGGGGTCCCCAGTGAGTGAGGAGCCTCCCTGCAGGACCAGGGGCTAAAGGGTGTTTTAGGTTTTGGGGTATCTGTGTGTGTGTCTGTTTTGTGTTTGATGTGGGGTGTCCCGAGTGGGGTGTGTGTGTCGAGTGTGTGTTTCTGGTTTTGGTGTTTTGAGTTTTGTGTCCGAGTGTGTGTCTGAGTGTGTGTTGAGTGTGTGTGTTGAAATGTTGTGTGTCTGAGTGTGTGTGTTGAGTGTGTGTGTTTTGAGTGTGTGTCTGTCTGAGTGTGTGTTGTCGGTGTGTGTCTGTCTGATGTGTGTCCCCGAGTGTTGAGGGGTTTGAGTGTGTGTGTCTGAGTGTGTGTGTTCCCCGAGTGTTGTGTCTGAGTGTGTGTGTAGTGTGTGTGTGGTGTGTGTGTTGAGTGTGTGTGTGTTCCCGGGTTGTGTGTGTTGATTTGTTGTGTGTGGGCTGAGTGGGTGTGTTGAGGGTGTGTTGTGTCTGAGTGTGTTTTCTGGGGGTTTTGAGTGTGTGTGTGAGTTGGGTTGTTTAAATGGTGTGGAGTGGGGTGTGATTTTGTTTTGTTTTGTCTGAGGGGTGTCTGTTGGTGTGTGTGTTGGTGTGTGGGGTGTGTGTGTCTTTTTGGTTTTGGGCTGAGGTTGTGTGTGTGTGTCTGAGTGTTTTGGTGTGTGTTGATTGTGTGTGTGAGGGGGTTTGGTGTTGGGTTGTGGTGTGAGTGTGTGTGAGTGTGTGTTAGTGTGTTAGTGTGTGTCTTTAGTGTGGGGTGGGGTGTGTGGGTTTTGTGTGTTGTGTGGGGTGTGTGAGGTGTGTGTCTGTTGAGTGTGTTCCCGAGTGTTTTGTGTGTTTCTGGGGTGTCTGTTTTTAGTGTGTGTGGGTTGAGTGTGGGGGTGTCTATTTTGTGTGTGTCTGTGGGTTTTGTCTGTGTGTGTGGGTTTTTATGAATTAAAATGTTCACACGCGGGAAATTGGGGGCTTTTTCCCGGGGTTATTTGCGCTTCAATTTTAAAGCCAGTTTTCGCACCGAATTACGGGAAAATTTTTTAATCTCCTAAGAGCTATGGGTTACATGTCAAATTGTTTTCCAGGGGGCAGCTGGTGGGGGTTTTCCAAAAACACAAGGTTTTTGCGGGGGTTTTACCAACTGCCGCACTAAGCCCCTGTGGAAAAAATTAAACCCAAAAGGGCCCCGGGCCCCCGGGTGTAAATTGGGGGCCCTACAAGCCCCCTGACGGGTGTCAAGAGCAATGGACGACCGGAAACGGTCCGGCCGGGGGAGAGCACGGCAAATTGAAAAAACTCCTCCCCTAATGGGGTTGGGAAAAGGGGCCCCATTCATAGGAAATTTAAGGATTTTTGATAAGAAACCCCTGCCGCAGTGTTTGGGGCATATATTTCAAGAGGTTTTATCTAAAAAGGGGTTTATTTTAACCCCCAAAAAATAGGAACCCGGGCCCCCAGGGGCGGCCTCTCCTCGAAATTTGATTTTTAAGGAGGGGTCTGGGAAAATTTATGGCCCAAACCCCCCTTGTTTTTGGTGGGGTTGTTTTCTGTGTTTCTTTTTGCTATCGAAGGGGCCCCGGGGAATTTCCCCTCTCCCCCCCAAAAGTGGGGTCTCCTGTAAAAAACGTGATGTCTGGGGGGAGGCCCCTTTTTAGGGGGGTGGACAATTTTTTTACGCTTTAAAGGGGGGCGTTTTGGCCCGCAAAATTTCCCAATGTTACTATATGGAGTGGGGTCTGAGTGAGTAGTTTGGGCGGCATTGGTGGTTTTTTTGCAATTTTGTGAGTCGTCTCCTATCCCCCCCCCTTGGTGTTCTGCAGCAGGGTGGGTTTTTCCCCAAGGATCCAGGAACCCGTCCCAGCGGGCAGGCCACTTGGTTTTATGAAGTGGGGGTGGGTGGACCAAACCCCCCTGACATGGGGGGAGGGAGGAAAACAAATGAAACAAAAAGGAAAGGGGGGTGAGAAATACAATAACAATAACATTTTTTTCAATTTTTTTAACCTGAAAAGGAAGGCTAAGCCCTCCCAACTTAGTAAAAAAATGTAAAGCCGAGGCCCAATTTCCAAAAATTTTAGGGGCGGCTTAGTGTTCAGTAAACTTTTTTTGGCCCGGGCATTTATCCATCCTGTGGGTTGTGGTTTCCCCCGGG